>PVHX01015038.1:0-48224 GCA_004024805.1 Geosciurus inauris | reverse complement strand
CACTTTGAGTTGAATTTTGTGCATGGTGAGAGATAGGGGTTTAGTTTTATTTTGCTGCATATGGATTTCCAGTTTTCCCAGCACCATTTGTTGAAGAGGCTGTCTTTTCTCCAGTGTATGTGTTTGGTTCCTTTATCTAGTATAAGGTAACTGTATGTAAGTGGGTTTGTCTCTGTCTTCTATTCTATACCATTGGTCTACATGTCTATTTTGATGCCAGTACCATGCCGTTTTTGTTACTATAGCTTTGTAGTATAATCTGAAGTCAGGTATTGTGATGCCTCCTGCTTCACTCTTCTTGCTAAGGATTGCTTTGGCTATTCTGGGTCTACTTATCCTTCCAAATGAATTTCATGATTGCCTTTTCTATTTCTATAAGGAGTGACATTGGGATTCTAATTGGTATTGCATTGAATCTATATATCACTTTGGGAAGTATGGCCATTTTGATAATATTGATTCTACCTATCCAGGAGCATGGAAGATTATTCCATCTTCTTAGGTCTTCAATTTCTTCCTTCAGTGTCTTGTAGTTTGCATTGTAGAGGTCTTTCACCTCTTTTGTTAAATTGATTCCCAAATATTATTTCTTTTGAGGCTATTGTGAATGGGATAGTTTTCCTAGTTTCTCTTTCAGAGGGTTTATCACTAATGTATAGAAATGCAATTGATTTGTAGATGTTGATTTTATATCCTGCCAATTTGCTGAATTCACTTATTAGTTCTAAAAGTTTTCTGGTAGAATTTTTTGGATCCTCTAAGTATAGAATCATATCGTCCACAAATAATGATAGTTTGAGCTCTTCTCTGATTCGTATCCCTTTAATTTCTTTCATCTGTCTAATTGCTCTGGCTAGTGTTTCCAGGACTATGTTGAATAGCAGTGGTGAGAGAGGGCATCCCTGTCTAGTTCCTGTTTTCAGAGGGAATGCTTCCAATTTTTCTCCATTTAGGATGATGTTGGCCTTGGGTTTAGCATAGATAGCTTTTACAAAGTTGAGGTATGTTCCTTCTATCAAGTTTTTCTAGTGTTTTGAGCATAAAAGGGTGTTGTATTTTGTCAAATGCCTTCTCTGCATCAATTGATTACATCAATAGACTTAAAAGAATCACATGATTTTATGTATTACATTGATTGATTTCCGTATGTTGAACCAACCTTGCATCCCTGGGATGAACCCCACTTGATCATGGTGCACTATTTTTTTGATATGTTTTTGTATGTGATTTGCCAGAATTTTATTGAGAATTTTTGCATCTATGTTCATCAGGGATATTGGTCTGAAGTTTTCTTTCTTTGATGAGTCTGTTTGGTTTTGGAATCAGGGTGATACTTGCCTCATAGAATGAGTTTGGAAGGGTTCCCTCCTTTTCTATTTCATGAAATAGTTTGAGGAGAATTGGTATTAATTCTTCTTTGAAAGTCTTGAACTCAGCTGAGAATCCATCTGGACCTGGGCTTTTCTTAGTTGGATGGCTCTTGACGGCCTCGTCTATTTAACACAGCTCTTTCGCCATTGGATAGATCTTCCAAACAAAAACTTAATAAAGAAACCATAGATCTTAATGCAACTATCAGTAATTTAGACTTAGACATATAGAGTGTTCCATCCATTAACGAGTGAATACACTTTCTTTTCACCTGCACATGGATCCTTTTCCAAAATAGATCATATGTTATGTCACAAAGCCAGTCTTAGCAAATACAAAAAGATAGAGATTCTACCTTGCATCCTATCTGACCACAATGGAATAAAATTACAAATTAACGACAGATTAAAAAGCAGAAACTACTCCATCACCTGGAAACTAAATAATATGCTATTGAATGATGCATGGATAACAGAAGACATCAAGGAAGAGATACATTCTTAGAGGCAAATGAAAACTCCAATACAACATATCAAAATCTTTGGGATGCCATGAAGGCAGTGCTAAGAGGAAAGTTCATAGCACTAAACTCATACATTAGAAGATGTAAAAGCCAACAAATGAATTGACTCTTTGACTCAAAGCCCTAGAAAAGAAGAAATTAATGCCCAAAGAACTAGAAGACAGGAAATAATCAAAATCAGGGCTGAAATCAATGAAATTGAAACAAAAGAAAATTCAAAAAATTGACAAAACAAAAAGCTGGTTCTTTGAAAAAATAAACCAAATTGACAAACCCTTAGCTGCCCCAACAAAAAGGAGGAGAGAGAAAACCCAAATTACTAAAATTCGAGATGAAAAAGGAAATATCACAACAGACACTACTGAAATACAGAGGATAATTAGAAACTATTTTGAAAATTTATACTCCAGTAAAATAGAAAACCCTGAAGACACTGACAAATTTCTAGAGGCATATGACCTACCCAAACTGAACCAAGAGGACATACACAACAAATAATATTGTTGTTACTTGCATTTGCCCAACTACTAAAAAGTTAAATATGTATTAATAAAATTGTTGGCGTTTTGAATTTGCTCCAAAAATCTTATTTATAATTATTCCTTTACTATAGCTTGTATTTTTCTCAATTTATTGTAGTTAATTGTATAGTATATACATCAACTCTTTGTCTATTACCTATATTGTTAGTATTTTATTCACAGCTTCATTTACTGCATATATTGTGTGCTGTATACTCTTGCAGTCAGATTTTTTTTTTTTTTTTTTTGGTAGTGAGGGTTGCCAGATATTGAACTCAGGGGCACTCAGCCACTGAGACATCCCCAGCTCTATTTTGTATTTTATTTAGAGACAATGTCTGAGTTGAGTTGCTTAGCATCTCACTTTTGCTGAGGCTGGCTTTGAACTCACAATCCTCCTGCCTCAGTCTCCTAAGCTGCTGGGATTACAGGCCTGTGCCACTGCCCCTGGCTAGCATGTCAGATTTTAACATTTTAATGTGACCAATGTCCATCTTCTCTCTCATGGCATCTGAATTTCCAGCCTTGGTTAAAATGGTGATATATTTATATCATCTATCTATCTATCTCACAATACATTATCTATTTTGTTTTTTAGGCTGAAATCTTCATTTGTTTTTATTAAAGCATTGAATTACTCACAATATTGAGGTTCATTGTGACGTATTTATAGAGACATAACATACTTTGCTCCATTTCATTCCCTAGAACTTCCCCTTTCCCCACTTCCTCCCTCTAATAATCCCTTTCTTCTACTCTACTTATGTCCCTTCTATTTATTATATTAATTGGTGCATTATAATTATAATAGAAGTAGGGTTTATTGTACTACTCCTTTATTTTGCATATTATTACCTGTATTTTTTTATTTTTTATTTTTTTGGGGGTATCAGGGATTGAACTCAGGGGCACTCAATCATATCCCCAGCACAATTTTGTATTTTATTTAGAGGCAAGTTCTCATTGAGCTGCTTAGCTCCTCTCCATTGCTAATGTTGGTTTTGAACTCGCGATCCTCCTGCTTCAAATTCCCCAGCCGCTGAGATTACAGGTGTGAGCCACCATGCCTTGTTATTACCTGTATTTAGTGTTTTAAATTTTTATATTTGACATTTGATTACTTGATGTATCTACATGCATTTTACATTGTGAATGAGGCAACTATTATTTTTCCCAGATGGATAGCCAGTTGTGATAGCATAATTTATTAAGCCATCCATTCTTTTTCTCCTGAACTAAACGATTACCTTTGTCAAATGTTAACTTCTGTTACAACATGTAAGGTAAAGTGTTCATAGAAATCTTATGTTAAACCTGCAGTTCACAAACAAAGGTATTCACTTCAGCCCCACTCCCACCTCCCATGAGGATACTTGAAATTGTCTCTGGATGTTTGTATCTGTCATAACCTGGTGGGGGGTACTACTGGCATCTGGTGGACAGAGGCATGGATGCTGCTTAAATATCCTATAATGCTAAAGACAACCCCCACTCCCACCCCTTACCTCAAGAAACAATCCAGACTTACAAGTAATAGCACAAAGATTGAGAAACACTGTCCCAGATCTAAGGCTATCGTTTTTTTTTTTTGGTACTGGGGATTGAACTCAGGGGTACTTGACCACTGAGCCACATCCCCAGCCTTATTTTGTGTTTTATGTAGAGACAGGGTCTCACTGAGTTGCTTAGCACCTCGCCATTGCTGAGGCTGGCTTTGAACTCGCGATTCTCCTGTCTCAGCCTCCCTAAATGCTGGGATTACAGGCTTGAGCCACCGCGCCCGGCTCTAAGGCTATCTTGATATATGATCCTAGATTTGTTTTCTTGTCACACAGCTGTCTCATGTGATGAAAGAAGGCACATATGAAATATTCAAACTGTACCTGTTTATCAAAATTGTTACTAGTGAATTGCCTCAATAAGCTGTAGCAGCAACTGGAGCAAATCAAGCGTGCAAATATTTCCTGAGAAGCTGTGACAAGTATTAGTAAGAGATTGATCAGTAAACACAGAATAGATAATTTCTCTGAATTGTATTGGTATTTGTAAAATTGTAATTGTATCGGAAGCTTCAACCTGATTTCTAGCAGCCAAATGTGCTCCCTGGTGTGGGAGGGCCAGTAAGTTGAGCTTGACAAGCTGTAATATGTCCTGTTGCAACTACAGATTCACCGGGAGCTCTATCACCAGCGGTATCCTAGATACAACTAAGTAAATCGGGAACATCCTGTATCTTGTGAGTCATCATCAGTCCTGAAAAGAGGGGGAACTATTTGAGTCACTAGCCATGTCAAATTCATAATTTCTTTTAACTCTCTCTTCTGTGATATCTATTGATTATTATTCATCTTGAAATCACAGTTAACCTAATGAAGCACCTTGTTCCAATGGTATGCTTAGAACCCTGCCTTTTATTCTCATTTTCATCGTTTTGTAGATATTTTTGTGCATTTATTCTTAAATATGAATTTTAGTCCATCCAATTCTTAATAAAACAAAACAACAAAAACAAAAGAAGTATCAGAATTCTAGCTAGGATTGCTTGTGTGTATGTGTGTGTGCAGTATTATAATCTATACACAATATTATTTTCTTCTTTGGCAAGTGGCATTTCTGATACTTAATCTTCCAAAGAAGAATGGAATTTATTTTCATCTATTCAAGTCTATATATCTTCAATTATAATTTTATAGCATTCTTGGGCCTTTCAAAGTGTTATGTTTTATTATATTGACTAATGCTCTAATAATGAAAAATTCAACTTCCTTAAACTTTAGCCCTAATGAAAGTTATGGTTGTGTATAAACCTTAATATTTGTATTAAGGCATTACTCGATTTAGTTTTCTAATATTTTACTTAGAAATATGTATTTTTAGTAGTGATTTTGATCTATGATTGTTGTTTCTCATTTGCATACACATACATTTCTCCTGTTGGTTCATTGAAATTCTGGCCAAAAACTTAATAGTGATTTTATATTATTAGTTACTCCTATCTTCACAATTTTTGAAAAGAAACTTTTAGCACTTTGCTGATAATCTGAATTTACACAATCCAGGAAAACTCAATGTGCATATATAGAGAGCATATATTCAGACTGTGTAGTGTTAAAGTCATAGACATTCAACTTTGTTCCATTTGTCAAGTCTTACTGATCTGTGTAAAAAGTAAACCTGGAACCTGAGCCTCATTGGCATCATGTTTGAATTTTAATTACATTTCCACTAATAAACTCATCATAACATGGATTATAGAGTCAGCAAAGACTAACGTTAGTTATCCCCACTTGCAAAATTTGTAATGTTAAGTAATTAAAAATACATTTTAATAAACTTTTATAAAGGGAATTGTCTACTTTTCTCTTTACTCAATGTTTTAAATATGGTTGACTTTAAGAAGTGTATTTGTAAAATAATCTTTGTATTTATTCATATTCATGTACAGAGTATAAATCATGCACTCTTAACAAGTTCTTAAACACTAAATAGTAGCTGGAAATCCAAATAGTAGCTGGAACCAAAATAAATATGAGTATTGACACAGGTATTTTAGATGCTGAAAGATTAACCTGACACCTTCTGCCCCCTAAATTGGAGACTATAATACACAAATGCAGGACCAACTAGGAAAAACTAGCATGTCTTATAACTTCCAGTTAGTCATTGGCTTCTTGGAGCTGTATAGATAAAACTAAAGCATAGTTTTTAGAATAATTGCAATTATTCAAAAGTTGAAGTAATGAATGAAAAAGTGACTTAAAGCATTTAGAATTCTAATGAAACACTAATGTAAACTCATTCCAATTTCAGTGTCATTCTAAGACTGAAAATCACCTAAGGAGGTGGTAAAAATTTCAGTCTGATACATCCTGGAAATTGTATTTTAAGAGTCATCTTAGATCACTCCAATGTAGGTGGTATCAGAACATAATTTGGGAAACACTACATTAAATCATCCAAACACACTGGTTTACAGATACTGATGGTCACATATTGACATGCTTTCTTGCTATAAAAATTACTTTCTGGTTTCCCAGTGTTTAAGTTACAATATTCAAAGGATGTGGGAAAATCATTGATGGTGAACATGAGGGTCTGAGATAGAATTATGTATTAATTCGTTTATGTATTCTGTGTGAATTATACAATGGCTCCTCTTTTTGTAAACCGACAATTCATCCGTAGATGTTCTCTTTAACTGTCATACTCTATTAAGCAGAGTACCTCCATCTTCAAATGCTTTGAAATAAGATAATTTATTCTAAAAACATGACTGTGAGGAAAGGCAGTTGTTTTAACTACTTTAATTGTGTGTGTGTGTATGCATGTGTAGTAATTATCCTTGCTCTACTGAAAGTTTCCAGATTACTCAGATTGCTACTACTAAGCAGTATATATATACACATATATACATATATACATATATATACACACACATATATATACACATACATATACATACACACACACACTTAGAATGCATGGAGATAAAATGTTGAAATTACACTAAATCCTGAGAAAGGAAGATTTATGCTGTACTATGTTCCAAATTTTTGTCCTTTTTTCAAAGACATGGGATCTATGCTATCTAGATAACTAAGTGAACTCATTTCAGTCTTGGTTATCACTTTTAATGTTGGCCAGAATCATATCATATCAGCTTTAATTTTATTCATTTTAACGTATCTGTAGATTGTAAAACATGTATTTGTAGATCCCAATGGGCAGCATGGTCCAGAAGAGAGGAAATGGTTCCTTTTAAAAATTCTTTTGAAGGACTGCAAATTGGTGCAGCCAATATGGAAAGAAGTGTGGAGATTCCTTAGAAAACTTGGAATGGAGGGGCTGGGGTTATGGCGCAGTGGTAGTGTGCTCGCCTAGCACGCGAGAGGCACTGGGTTCGATTCTCAGCACCACATAAAAATAAAATAAAGATATTCTGTCCACCTACAACTAAAAAATAAATATTTAAAAAAAAAAAAGAAAACTTGGAATGGAAACACCATTTGACCCAGCTATCCCATCCCTTGGACTATACCCAAAGGGCTTAAATATAGCATACTACAGTGACAACCACAATGTTTATAGCAGCACAATTCACAATAACTAAACTGTGAAACCAATCTAGATGCCCCTCAATAGATGAATTAATAAAGAAATTGTGGTATATTTACACAATGGAATATTACTCAGCAATAAAGAGAATAAAATTATGAGATTTTCAGGTAAATGGGTGGAGTTAGAGAATATCATGCTAAGTGAAGTAGGCCAATTGCAAAAAACCAAAGGCTGAATGTTTTCTCTGATAAATGGATGCTAATCCATAATGGGGAGGAGGAGCATGGAATGAGTGGAGGAACTTTGATTGGCCTATGAGAGGGAGGAGAGGGAAGGACATGGGGATAAGAAAGATGGTGGAATATGACAAGTATTAACCTAGGTACATGTATGATTGTACAAATGTGATCCTTTGTGTATAACCAGAGTAGTGAAAAATTATGCTCCATTTATGTACAATGAAGAGCATTCTGCTGTCATGTATAACTGATAAGAAATAAATTATTTTAATTCTTTTGATTAAATGTCTTGTTTAATGGGTACATAAAATTTTTAAATTGTTCATACTAATAGAATAATAGCATTTGATGTTTTGGTAGATGTATACATTGTGTTATGTTTAAATTGGATTAAATATAACTGTCTCCTGGAACATTTATCAGTTGTTCATAGTAAAAACTTACAAAATCCTTTCTTCTAGCTTTTTGAAATGTACATATTTTTATTTACTGTCACCCTATTATACAATAGCACACCAGAACTTCTCGCTCCTAACTGCAGTTTAGTACACAGTGATCAACCTTTCTGCATGCATCCATCTTCCTGCTTTTCCAGCCTGTGGCAACCACCATTCTATGCTCAAGTTCTATGAGATCAAATGTTTTAGATTCCACTGATAAGTGAGATAACGTATGTAGATTTCTGTGCTTTGTTTTCATTTAACATAAGGATCTCCACCCATTTTGTCACAAATTAAAGGATTTCATTCTTTTCATAGCTGAATAGTATTCCATCATATATACACACCCATTTTCTTTATCCATTCATCAATTGATGGACATTTAGGTTATTTCTAGTTCTTGTCTATTGTGAATAGTGCCACAATGAACATGGGAGTGCAGATGTCTGACATACAATTTGAATTCTTTTGGATATATACACACCAGTGGGACTGCTGGATCATTTGTATTTCTAATTTTTTGAGGAATATCCATACCGTTCTCTAATGGCTGCATTAACAGTATAGCAAAGATTTCCCATACTCCACATATTTGCCAGCACTTGTTATCTTTAATCCTTTTGGTTAATAGCTGATATTACTAGGATGAGACAATACCCTATTGTGGCTTTGATCACCTCATATTATTGGTTCTATAAAGAGATAGAAGTAGTAAGAACTCTGGAAACAATATGTTTGAATGATATTTTTTTCAGCAGCTCTTGGTCAAAGATGATTTATGAATGTGATATATTACTCATAGAATTATTATATAAAGAGTTAGAAACTACATAGCCCATGTCAGACATAGTAGGCACATGTAATTCCAGTTAGTCAGGAGGCTGAGGCAGGAGGACCACAAATTTGAAGCCATCTTCTGCAACCTAGTGAGGCCCTGTCCAAAATTTAAAAATTAAAAAGGCATGGGGATGCAGTTCAGTGGTGTAACATTCCTGGGTTTAATTTACAGCATGAAGGATAAAGAAAAAAAGAAAAGTAAAAAGAAACTAAACAGCAAAGGGGAAGATCAATTTCACTTTTTGAGAGTTAAATCTGCTGAAACCTTGCTGGGCATAAAGAAAAACACAGACTGTCCTCCGTAATCTGCTCTCCAGTTTTCGATTTAGACCAAGACCAAAGAACAGTGAAGAGAGAATAGTTTCCCAGAGGCCTTATTTGCTGGTCAGATAAGGATGATAGAAACAATTTCTGTTTAAAATGAGATCTGGATAATGATCTACACAACCTCTTATTTCCCATTAAAATATAGATTAATATTTTAAAAACAATAGAACATAGCAAAGATAAGACTGAAAAATGCCCAGAAAAATGTCAGATTTTAGGAGTAAGTTCTATGATTACAACATCTATGAACCAGGAATTAAGATACTGGTTATATCACAATATCTATTACATAAAAGAGAAATGGGGAGAAGTTAACATATCTTTCCCAGATTCAATATTTTGCTCCTGGTCAGGTTTCTAGGGTCTGTGCCAAAGAAAAAAATTAGGCAGCTGTCCTAGTGCATGAATATTGCTTTTCAGATGGCTGGAATAAGCATCATGTCTAAGTACAGTTCATTCTATTTTTTGTTTTAGGAATTTACTGAAAAACAACATGTCAGCAGGCAGATGGAATCAACGAAGACACATTGCAAGACAAGATCAGAATCTTTCAGGGTGGGACCCAGAGGTCTTCATGGTTTCAACACACCCAGTAACTGATGCACCTAGAAGGACAAAGAACCTCAGGTTGAGCTTTAGATCCATTTCCTTTTATTGTAAAGACTTGACTTCTTTTAAAATAAAAAATCTCTACTTTAGAATCTTGTCATTAAACATACTTTCTCTGCCCTTCTGAAATGCATATAAACATTCTTTCATGTTTTACAACCAAGAAGCTACCTTTCTCAAGGACCTGATGTATACAGCAAAGCAGATGGTACCTTATCACCCAGTCTCTGTGGTGGAAGCCCATCTTTGGTTATAAAATAATGCTCCCTGTTGTAATACTACTTTATGTCATGAAGATAGAAGACAATTTGCTTTTCCTCTGGGTAAGGCCAATTTAGCAAGCACAGATGGCCTAATCCCAGAGAAAAACATCTGCAAGTAAGAAATAACTCCGTGCATCAGACATCCATTGATGAAACCCCATCCTAACATCCCCCAGGATTTTCTACCAGCTCACTGCAGTGCTAAAACCCTTTTGCCTTTTGTTTCAGTGGACTTGAGTTTAATCCTCTTCTCTTTTTTCAACAATCAGAATAAAGTCTACTTTGCCTATTTAACTTTGGTGCACATTTTGGTTTGACAAGAGTAGAACCAGAGACTTCCATGACCATCACATGCTGGGATGTTTTCTTCCACCACCACACTCTTTTTATCTTAATCTCACCAATACCAAAAGACATCACTTAATTCTCAACTCCATAGAAAGTTTTATCTAGTCTCCCCTCATACTCTCCACTCTTGTTCCTCAAATCCCTGGTAAATAATGGTGACTCCAATCTACTTTGTCATAATGGAAAGACCATGGGTTTTGGCTCAAATACATGTATCATTTCACTGCTTTGTGAACTTAAAATCTGGGTTCTCTCAGGCTTGACCAAGAAGTGAAAATACCTCCTTCTCAGGGTATGTTGATTTGATTAAAATATATAGTTTTAAAGTTTCTATTACATGATCCTGCATTTAATTTGGGTTTTAGTTAATCTCACTGCTTTTGGTGAGGCAGATCCTTTAACACCTATCACTTTTTCTTGTTTTTCAAGATCTTAGATCTGGTGGAATGGGACATGCCTAACAGGTAAGCAATAGTCATCACTAATGTTCTACCTTCATGGTCTTTAGTCACCCTTAATTTGATTGAATTTTTGTTCATTGGACATATGTGTGGTTAACTGGGGATATACTTTTCTTCTGAGTAATTTTCTCAACCCTAGATACAAAATCCCCACTCTTTTTTGTGAGCTACCCTTTCACTACCCACTGGCACTATCACATTTAGTACTACCAATCTTAAGTATTGGATGGGCTTGTGACATGCACTAAGACACAAGGAGCTTGCTTCAAAATGGAAATCAGCAACACCAAGAAATCTTTGCTCTGAAGAAAAATACAGCCTAACTACTCTTGGTCAGTGATGTAGGTGATGTTCCTCCTGATTCAAGCTCCAGTTCTGCTTTCAGACTAGTGACATCAGTTGGTCGGCCTCGGGTGATTCCTGAACACACTTTGAGCAACATTAATCTTTCTTCAGTTCAGGCATTAGTGGGTATGAGACTCAAGTTGGTCCAAAATACTTCACAGATACAGAATATGGAAGATAGTTTAGATATGGGAACTTTAAAAAATATTTTTAAATTGTTGATGACCTTTTATTTTTTATTTCTTTGTATGTGGTGCTGAGAATCAAACCCAGTGCTTCATGAATGCTAGGCAAGCACTCTACCACTGAGCCACAACCCCAGCCCTAGGTATTGGCATGTTTTGCTTTTGAGAATATGCTAGGTAAAAGTGACAAGGCAGAAACTGCCAAGGGGGTATTAAAGTGAGGATAAGTCATTGGCTATAACAGAAAATCAGGGAAAATAAGTTTCTTAAAAAACAGGAAGAAAAAATATACTAAACAGTTTTGAAGTCAATATTACTAAAATTGATATTAGACATTCTCATTTCCCACAACTTTCAAATTCAATGATAGACAATATAAAAGACTTTTAGCTATAGATATCTTTAAAAAATATTTCTAGGAGACAGCATGTAAAAAAACATTTAAAAAAACCACATACAAATGAAGTTATCCTGATGAATGTGATGGTAGTGGTTCCAGAACTTTAATTGTGCCCTCCTGGTCATCCTGGCCCATTCATACATCCTAGATGCCATCCCAGAATAATTTCCACATCACTGGACAGAATAATTTAAAAGTCTGCTCCAGTTTCAAAAATCTATAATCTGTTATATTTACTGGTAGAGACTGTTAATCTAATTTATCAGAAGACTTTTGCAAAGGCAAAGAACTACATTAGACAAATGTAGTTAGTTATGTGCTGAATAAACACATTTGGTTAACAAAAGTCTGCATATATAATAATGGCCTTATAAGATTATAACGAGGCTATCACCTAGTGATGAAATTGTTTTAACAGTATAGGGCAACACATTTGTGTGTTTGTGGTGGGGCTGGTGTCAACAGACCTACTGTGCTGCCAGTCCTCTATAAAACTATCACATATAATTATGTACAGTGCATAATACTTGATAAGAAATGGATATGTTACTGGATTATGTGTTTACTGTACTTAATATAATTATTTTATATTCTTTCTACTCATTTTAAGAAAAGTAGTAAAATAGTATACTGTGTTATGGTGTGACAGCCTCATACATCCATGTATCTTGAGTCTCTTGATAGCATCATTTCCTCTTGTGCTTAATTTAATCTCAGCTGTTTTGTTCATTATGGCCTCTAAGCATATCAAATTCACAGCTAATGTTGTTGGTAATAGGTTACATCAAGTAATGTTCCTGGATGTGAAATTAAGGGAGATTAAAGACTATAAAGGTAGAACAGTGAGGGCTATTGCTTACCTGTCAGCTATGTCCCATTCCACCAGACCTAAGATCTTGAAAAACAAGAAAAAGTGACAAAAGGTGTTAAAGGATCTGCCTTACCAAAGGCAGTGAGATTAACCAAAACTCAAAAAAGGCCAATATCAGATATGGAGAAACTCCTAACAACTTGAACTGAAGATCAGACACAGGCGCTTATCCCTTGCAGAACCTCAAGGATCATGACCAAGGCAAAAAGCTTGTTTTTGATGTTGAAGGAAAAGGCTGGACCTGACTCTTATGTTGAATTTACTACCAGCTCTGGATGGTTTAAATGACTCAAGAATCATTATTCATCACACAATGTGAAAGGAGTGGTGAGTCTGAGTGCCGATGTGAAGGCGGCTGAAGAATTTTTAGCAACTCTAGATAAGCTGATTGTGGAGGGGGAAAAAAAAAAAAAAATCACTTGTCAGAGAAAATCTTCCATATGACGAAACCTCCCTATTCTGGAAATGGATGCCTGAAAATACTTTTATCCATAAGGAGCTAAGTCAAGCCAGGTGCCAAGGTTTTTAAGGACAGGATGAGAAACTTAGTTGGGAGCAATGTTGCAGGCTGTATATTGAAACATTTGTGATCTGGCCTAGTGAACTTCAGGGCTTTCAAGCATATCAATAAGCACAAACATGAGTGTCCTCTAGGAGCAATAGGAAGTCATGGATGATTCAGCTTCTCATCCAAGCTGCCCTCCTAAAATGCTTTGCCAAATGAAATGGAGAAACGTGTGTGGGGAATATCACACCTTTCACGATTTTGTTGCTTTTTGCTAATATTCCTACATATCCTCCTTTTATTGGTGATCTTCATACCTACATCAAAGCATTGTTTCTCCTCCCCAACACACCTCTTTGAATGAGCCAATGAACCAAGATGCTATAACAGATTTTAAAATCTGTCTGAGGTTCATTTTCCTCAGGCTAATTGCTTAGAAATAAGGACAGCATTGAACACACAAATGTGATCTGGAAGAACTACAACATCACCAGTGTCACCAGTATGTAAATGATATATGGAAGACGACATTCAAAAAATTCATCTACGCATTGAGTGAATTTGTCAAGAGGAGATTGCAAAAATCACTACTACTGTGATTGAGATGGTAAACCAACTTAACCTGAGAGTGGATGGGTATGAAATTGAGGACTCTTTGAGGTGGTTACTAAGGAATTGATTAGTGAGGAGTTGGAACTAAAACAATAATGCATAGCTAAAGAAGAGGCAAGAGATAGAGAAACTGATGAAGAAAAATATGAAGAACTCCCCAGAAAATCCATGGGGAAAGGATTAACAGAATCTGTTGCAAACTTCAGTAAATTCCTTAAAGATGTTGAAAATATGGACCACAACCCAAAAGGTTTTCATCAATAGAGGGGAATGTTCATGGGGCATTATCTGCTATAAGCAAATTTATGATAAAAAGAAACCAAGAAAATTTCTAGACTTTTTAAAATTTTATATAATCTCTTAATATCTGATCTTAATTATACATCCATAGACATTTTTGAAAGGAGTAGTAACTCTCAGGAAGAGCCTTAGCCAAGTCCTTCAGTAAGTGGTGTGTGTTTGTTTGGTACTGGAGATTGAACTCAGGGGCACTCAACCACTGAGCCACATCCCCAGCCCTATTTTGTTTTATGTAGAGACAGGGTCTCACTAAGTTGCTTAGTGCCTCGCCTTTGCTGGCTTTGAACTCACGATTCTCCTGTCTCAGCCTCCCTAAGTGCTGGGATTACAGGCTTGAGTCACCGCACCCGGCTTTTTTTTTTTTTTTTAATTGTTAACTTAGAAATGCAGCACTTTATGAGTGCCCCTGAATACCTTCCAGTGGATACAAAATTTATAGGCAGAAGACAGTGACACTGATAATCCTGACCCTATGGAGGTCTGGGTGAATGTGTATGTTTGTATCTCAGTCAGTGCTTAACAAAAAATTTAAATGGCAAATATATACAATATTCTAAAAATAGAAAAAAAATCTTAGAGAAAAAGAATGTAAATTCTTTCACAGCTATGCAATGTTTTTTGTAATAGTACTTGGCTTAAAACGTAAAAAGTCAAAAATTACATTTCATAAAGTAAAAAAGTTAGAGTGAGCTAAGATTAAATTATTGTTGGGGAAAATTTTTATATAGTTATAGTGTAGCTTAAGTATACAATCTTTTGTAAAGTCCATAGTAGTATGTAGTATATTCCAAGATTTCACATTCACACATTGTTCATCCACTGCCTCTGTTATGGTTTACATCTGAGGTATCCTCTAAAGGCTCATGTTTGAGACGATGTAAAAATTTTAAGGTGAAATGTTTAGATTATAAGATGTGTATTCTAATCATTGGATTAATTCAGTGATTTAGATTAACTAGGTAGTAACTGTAGGCAGGTAGGGGGTGATTGGAGAAAGTAAGTTACTAGGGGGTGTGCCTTTGGAGTTACATTTTGTCCATGGTGAGCAGAGAGGTTTCTCGCTTCCTGGTTGCCACATGCTGAGCTGCTTTCGTCCACCACACTCTTCCACTGTGATGTTCTACCTCACCTTGGCCATCCGGTAGACTGAACCTCTGAAACTGAATTTGTTCTAGGTTGATCTTGTTGGGTCTTTTGATCACAACAATGCAAAGTTGACTAAAGCAGACTCAAGCAGCAACTTCCAGTCCCATAAGTTTTATTCATGGTAATTGCCCTTTACAGGTATACTATTTTTATATCTTTTATGACACATTTTCTACTATCCCTTTTTTATGTTTAGTTATGCAAATACTAGTGTGTTAAAGTTGCCTATAGTAGTACATTAGCATGCTATTATGTATGTAGTTTAGGATCAGTGAGCTATATTATAGCTATATTATATACAGCTATATTATATAGCCTCGGTAGACAATGTTAGGTTATCCGATTTAGATTTGTGTAAGTTCACTTGATCTCTACACAATAACAGAATTACCTAAGGATGCATCTCAGGATATATCTCCTGGGCTAAGTGGTGAATGACTATTAGGGAAACAATTCCCAAATGCATTTTTGCTTTCACCTAAGAACAATCAGGAAATGGACAATATAGAAAATATGTTTATTACCAGAGTAACAAAATAGAGATAAAAGGATGGAATAATATCCATCCTGGTATAAAAATGCATGAAAAATATTTTCCCAAATTTCACCTGCTTCATAATACTGGAGTGGAAATAAATCCATCCCATTCAGCCCCAACATGAAATTTGGCCTTATGAGAGATCATTTAGTTGGTTCACCGTTCTGCCTTTGCACATTCTCCCTATCAAAGCAGATTTCAACGTGCCAAATGACTCAGATCACTGATTCTACTGCCAGCTGTTGTAATATAGTTTAAGTTTTTGGCTAAGGAAGAGATTATTGTCTGCTGAAATATTTATACTTTGGCATATCTTTTTAACAGGTGCTACCCAGGAAGAGAGACTAAAGATCATGAAGCATTACAGATGCTGGAGAACAGATAACTAAAATAAAACTAACTTGGAATAGACTTGTCTCTTGGCACCGATGAATTTTGAGATATAGTTTGATCAAACCACACTAACATTTGGTTGCTGTAGCAGTTGGCTTTCAGAGGCTACTCAGTTTCAGTTCATGTAAATATTTACTTAAATGAGGAATAAGGTTTATCCTTAAGTTATTCATGCTAATAAAATTGATTCTACCATTGCTAATCCTAAAACTACCTGAACAAACAATTACATAAAAAGAATTTGTGAAATATTTTTCAAATAAAATAACTCAAGGAATTCACGATAGAGTGATAGAAAATAATAATTTAGGGGAATTAAGCATTTTTTTTGAAATCAGAAAAATTTTGAAAGCCACTAGATTGTGTTGGGTAGGAAAACTTCTGCTTAGATTTTTTTCTTTGCTTTTTATGCAAATGTTGCCTTTGTAGATCTGCTTGAAGTTTAGAGTTTTCATAGCTCAAGGTCGCTTTCCATTTAATAACTTACTCCAGAAAGAGCTAAAGGAAGCCTCTCAAAGGACACCTGGTATCTTCAGAAGCCTGAGTTATCTAAGTGGACTTCTAAATGAAATCACTGTTTTCATATATGAATGGCATTCATATCTGGCCATAAAAGTTAGATTTTATGATAGAAAAAATTATCTCAAAACAATTATTTTTAACCTGTTTTGAAGCAAGGTGTATATTTCTAATCAAAATAATATATATGCCACTTACAGCTTTTTCTTAAGTTCTAATAAAGGTAGCATTGCATTGATGGAAAAAGATATCACTAATTATTCTATTGCTTTAAAATTATCAATAAGTTTCTATTTCCTTTACAGTAGAATACAATCCCTGCAAGTAATGACTCCAGATATTTTTTTTTTTTTTTTTTAGGAGTCACTTAGATATACCTTCTTTGCTGAGAAGTCACCCTGAATATTCCTTCTGCTCCCTCTACCATCATCTCACTGTTACCTATGTCTTGAACATTCCCAACATCATCCACCCTGTGTCGCTTTTTCTGCTGTATGTTGCTGGGTCTGCTCACATAAACTGATCTACTCTAACATGCTTTTGAAAAGATAATTTGGAAGCTTTTGACTCTACAAAGCTATCAAGAAATGCATGTATGGCTACTGCAAGTAACCCTTATGTTGAAAAGAAGTAAATTGTTCTGCATAAAATGCATACTGTGTCTATGCCAGTGTTTATGTATAAAAATGTCTCAATTCCTGCTGTTTGAATATGGAAATGTCTGCTTCTAATTGTAAACTGTTGGTATTGCTGTGAAATAAACTTCTCCTTAATCAGAAATTTTAGTTTAAGACCATTACAAAATACAAATGCTTTTTAAAGGATTTTGCTTTGTTTCTGTGTAAACAAGGAAACAGGGCTGAATTTCAAGTTAGGACAGAGAAAGGAAACAGGAATCACTTCAGGATGAAAAACATAGGGGATTTTTGAAAGTACAAGAACATAGAAGCCATGAAATTTTAAATTTCTAGGAAATTTGGGAAAGACTACTAGACTGAAATGTGACTTTGGATGCTGTAATTTGTGTGTATCTGTGCCTGTTTCTGTTTCCGTGCAAAATTACAGGGACTTCAGCTGACTGCTATAATGCATAGTTTGACAAAACTATTTGACCACTAAATTTACATCAAAACTAAATACAGCTTTTCCTGTACTAGTATATTCTCAAATATTCCAAAGTATTGGTAGTATTAGAACCTAACTTTATATACCTATAACATAAGAGAAAAATACATTGAAGGTGTTTTAAATATGAAGATGAATATTTTAGCTTTAAAGAACAGGAAAAGCTAAAAATCAAAAAGTTTTTAGAGAAAAAAATTATACTCCAGAAGACTGAAGAGTGATAAGGAGTATTACTTTTAAATCATTTTCATAATTTGTACCCATCTTCTTGCTATATTTCAATATAATTCAATATCTAAAATATTTTAATGGTGTTTTAATATACAGTTATACACTATCTTATCTTTAATTAAAAATAAACAGCCATGCCTCATAGAAGACTTTTATAAAAACACTTTTGTTTTATGAGATTAACCTGTGAAATATGAATGTCTTTTTTAAAAAAAAGTATTTTGAAACCAATTTTATAAAGTATGGAATTCAAAGGAAAAATAGCTACAGTACTCCTTAAACAGGGCAAAGATATTCCCGTATAGATTATCATATCCTCAACAATATAGACTAAGCTTGTCTTACATTTATTTGTGTTAGTTTGTTTTCTACATTTGACTTGACCAGCTCATGGCATGTCAAGATGAATAATGTTGTAGTGGTACTCTTGTAAAAAGGCATGAATTTCCAGAATGTTTATATTATTTAACTTTAGTGCTAAACTTAAAGCGTTTTCAGATTACATTTTATGGGAGCTGGATTTTATCCAGATTCCTGAGGTCCTTCATTATGAGATAACATTTTGCCAGGTAACTTGTATAACCATAAGCATTGAAGCAAACTGGATATGTCTATATACATATATAATCTCCAGCTATTTGAGGCACTAGTGTTCACCTTGTAATAATTTATCCACCAGCCTCTTCAGTGGTAGCCACTCTGATTTCTTCATTTTAATCAATAGCACAGCAGTGAAGTTAATAGTCCATTGACATCCTAATCACTATGAGGTCTTGCAGCTAGTGTAGATATACATAATTATGTAATTAGTTTTAAAAATCTTTATATCATTCTCAAAAAGTGTATTTTAATTTATATTAAGGGAAAATAAATTTACAATAATATCTATCTCTGACATGGTGAAAATTCCCATTAATACACACATACACCAAGATATTTCAATTAAGCAACCCATTAGTAAGGAATTTAATTATTTTCCTTCTTCCTCCTTTATCTTCTATTCCATTTACTATGACTATGTAATAAATTCCCTTAGACCTTAAACATTCACTTTACAGACAGGCAATCTGAGCTTTCTGCACACCATCTGATTAATGTAGTCAAGATTCTTATAGCCAGAGTGGGCAAAGAAGTTACTCAACAGAAATTTAGATTCATCTGACAGTGTGTGCTACTGCTCAAGGTGCTCAATGTGGACTGTGCTAAGAGCTGTGGGAGGCTCTGGATGGAAATTGACATGGATGCTGGATGAGGACCTGTCTGCTAAGGGAGAGATGAGATGATCTGCAATACCCCCTATGACATGAAGAATCTGGAGGTGGGTTGGACAGCCACTGCAGTTCAGTGAAGATAAGAGACAGCATTGACCTGGCAGGACCTGATAAGGAGAGTCTGAATAACCCTGAGTTATCAAATGTTGTCTCACATGGATGGGTTTTCAAGTTTTAAAGAAAAATTGTTTCTTTCTTATACTTAAAATTATTTAGGTATATGAAGTTTACAGTCCACTGGAAAGAAATGTTTTACCTATTTTGCCTATATATATAATATGTATCATATATACACACACACTTATGTATTTTTATCATTTCTGTACATTGTTTTAAAATGAAATCTGCGGGGCATTTTGTTTGTTTTTCAAATGCCAAGCTAAGAAAATATTTAAAAGTTTCTGAAAAACAGGGTTTTGTAAAGTGTTGACTCTCTGGTCATTTTCATTATTTTGACATACTCTGGGACTCCAGGAAATACGCCAGGTTGTCTTGTCCCTGTTTTTGTTCTTTGTACTTCATTCTGGTAATTAAACTGCTATCATTTCTGCCAAACAGATATGGGTAGTTCACCAGATTATATATTTCAGTTCTGAGATATTTATAAAGGTTAAAAAATCATAGGCATCTGGACTTTTTTTTTTTTTTTTAAATCAAATTAAGCCTAAACATTATTTTTAATTGAATAAATTGGTAAAAACTCCATTATTATCACTAATGTGTTGTCTCCTTGAAGACTAAGTAGTAGAAGTGTAAAACAGGAAAATTGGTTCAAGGAAATGTCAAGTGTAAAAGGAAGTTTTTAGAAACTTTTGTTTTAGGTTTGTGCAATAAATACACAAAATGCCTATCTAGTATTCAAACCCCAAAGTTATAACAAAAAAGGTTTAAAGTATAATTACAACTTAATATCATGTTTGAATCAGAATTTTTTGTTTTGAAGACACTGGTCTTACTCCATAAAATACAAGTATAAGGGAAGATTATTGTAAACATTTAAATAGTTAATAAGGAAACAACACTCATGAAAATGTGAGGAAGTGATGGGTGTCACAGAGGATTGAGTTGAATGTCATTTCAAGGTATCTTGGTTAGCCTGGAGTAGCTTAAAAACAAATTTCATAGTTCCAGAGGTGGGGGCCTCCAAGATCAAGGTTCTAATTGAGTTCTTGCCAGAGGTCCTCTCCTTGGCTTGTAGACAGTGCCCTCTTCACTTGGCCCTCACCAAGTGGAGTAAGAGAAGGAGTGAACTCTTCCTCTTTTTATAAGGACACTCATCCCATCATGAATTCCTCACTGAAGACTTCATGGAAACATGCCCATCTTCCAAGGGCTCCACCACCAAATGCCATTCCACTGAGGTTGAGGCTTCAGGATATGAACAATATGAGTCCTCTAGGGGCAACAGGACCAGGGGTTTGAAGACAATGATTGAAGAACTTGGTCTTTTTTGACTCAGCAGCATTTTCCATCTGCTCTTCCTACCTTAACACTAAATGCTTAACACCCAGCAAATCTTCTAGGAGTTGGTTTCCCCACTGGATTTTCAGAACCTGTATTCAAAAAGGTATCAGAATTATCTGATGATTCTGTTACTGCTACTTGGAGCAGATATGCAGCTAGATTTATTCTTTTATCACTGTTTTATCTTGTTTCTCTAAAAGATTTTAAATCTGTATTAGAAAAACACAAGATAAACTAAAATAGTCTAATTATAAGCCTATAACATAGAAGCCTACATGTTATTAACTAAAAAGATTGAATATACATAAATCAAGTCAACAATGTCACCCCAATAATATATAATATTTTTAAATTTTTATGTATCAGTTAAAAATAAATTTATTTTTCTGCAATGCCGACTGAACCCAGGGAGTTGTTCTTGCTAGGCAAGCATTCTATACTGAGTTTATAATGTTAGGCTTATAAATTTAATTTAAAAATATTATCAAAGAGTCAAAAGAAACAGATTTGTTTGGGAAACAAAAACTGCAATAAAGGTGCACTGAATCAGGACATCCCTGAATAGTGAGTATCCTATAACACAAGTGCAAAAGAGGTTTTTATAAGATTTTGTTTATTTATAAGGTTTTTCGGAGGCAGTTCATCGTCTGGGCAGAAATTCTAAGTTACAAGCCTATTTTGATTGGCTAGTTAGTCACTGTCAGCTGAGAAATGCTAAAGGCCAATGAATACTGACTTCTGTTTATCCACATTTGTGGAAGCATTCTATACCTTGACCTTTAGCAGGTGTTGGTGTACCCTTCTCACAATCTCTTCAGTCCATTTCAGTAAATCTTAGCCTTAGTTGCTTCATTCTCTTTCACAATATTAAAGGTTAAGTGTTTTATAGTTAGAAAGTAAATAGTTTTCAAAATAAAAGTGAGTAAACTTAAAGAATAAAATTTTAAAAAGAATAAAAGCAAAATAAATACATAATCAGGTCAGCAAAAAAGCAATAATTTTGCATATTTTGCATGTTTGCATATCTACCTGTGTGTGTTTAAAGAATAAGTAAATAAGGTAAAAAATCCAAAGGATCAAATTTAGGTTGGGGATATACAGGTTGTTGTTGTGCTATTCATTCTATTTTTTGTATGCTTAAAATAGTTTAAAATTTTAGGGGAAAGTAGCATAAATAAAAATAGCTGCATAAAATATAAATTTATCACTGTCCAAGGACCTCATACTCTTATGTTTTCCATCTTTGAAAGATCATTTATGTGAGTACATGTACAATATAATTTGCATTTCTCTCACTACCAGTCATCTTCCAAGGGATTTCAGTGTTTCCAAACTCAAGTGGATAAATTCTGTCCAAATATAGAAAACTTTCTAATGCATTGAATAAACAAGCTTTCCTTTTGCCGTACATAGAACATATGCTCCTTCAAACAAATCTCAAAATGTTTTTTTAAAATAGCATTTATTATTTTGGTCTTCCAGAATTAAGTTGTGCATGCTCATTTCAAAATATTTAGAAAAGTAAAGAAAAACAAAGAAAACTTAAAATTACATAGTTATCTGCTATGGTTTAGATGTGAGGTGACCTCCAAAAGCTCGTGTGAGACAATGCAAGAAGGTTTAGAGGAGAAATGTTTGGGCTATGAAAGCCTTAACCTAAACAGTGAGTTAATCCCTTTATGGGATTAACTGGGTTATTACTGAAGGTGGGTAGTGTGTGGCTGGAGGAGGTGAGTCTCTAAGGATGTGCCTTTGGGTATGTATTTTGTATCTGGAGAATGCAGTCTCTACTCTCTGATCATCATGTGAGCTGCTTCCCTTCAGCACACTCTTCCACCATGATGTTCTCCCTCACCTGGAGCCCTGAGGAATAAAGCCAGCATAATAAACCATGGGTCCCTCAAATAAACTTTTCCTCCTCTACAATTGATCTGATCAGGTCTTTTCAGTCACAGCAACAAAAAAGCTGACTAAAATATTGGCTGAAGCTAACCAATTCCTACCCCGTTTTTTCCTTTTCTTTTGAAAACTTGAGATATTTCCTTACCGTAGTAATTTTGAATATATGCATGAGCTTCCAATATAATTCTATCTACACAATAGAAATATCATTAAATATCTTCATGTATACTTTCAGAAATAGTACATTAGATTGGAAGTCAAACTTCTTGAGTTTCCTCCTAAGTCATCTTCCTCTTCAGAATTTTTTTTTTTTCATTAATGTTCTACTGGTATCATTTGCTAAGGCTCAACGTCAGAATTATTTGTGATTTATGCTATTGCTTAGGATGCATGGTTTACATGTGGCCCCAAGGATTCATGGATCGACATCTAATACCCATGTTGACATAGTTAAGTGGAAGTTTAATCCGAGTATAGTGTTTAGAGGTTGGTCTTTGGGTGGTGATTAGGGTTAGCTAAAGCCATCATGGTGGAGCCCTCATGATTCAATACTAATGGCTTTATAAGAAAAGGAAGAGACAAAGAGACACACGCATGTGTACTCCTTGTCTCTTGCCATGTGATGTCCTGCACTGCATCAGGACTCTATCAGCAAGAAAGCTATCACCAGCCAGGGACAGATACGCATACCTGAAATCCCAGCATCTCAGGAGGCAGAGGCAGGAGGATCATGAGTTTAAAAAAAATCAGTCTCAGCAACTTAGCAAGGCCCTGAACAACTCAAAGAGACCCTATCTGGGGATGTGACCCAGTGGTTAGTGGTTGATTGCCCCTGAGTTCAATCCTTGGTACCACAGAATAAAAATATAAAAATAAAAAGTCATAACCAGGTACATGCAGGCCGTAGCATCTCTTGAAACATGAGCAAATTAAATCGATTTTCTTTATAAAGGTAACCCAAACTCAGGTATTTTATTAAAGTAATACACATGGACTAATGAGCTTGTTTATATCCTCAAAAAATCATATTGATTTATTTTTATTGGTCCTCAGCTTCTTTAACATGGGATTTTAGCCAGTCCTACTTTCAGTACCTGATACTTGAACCACATCCTAAAAACATAATTAGGTCTATAAAATTGCCCTCTGAGAATTAAAAGCAGCAGGTCCAATGTATTTGTAAGAGTACAAATAGGCAAGTTAACTGAAAATAACCAAGTGACTGGCTCAACATCCAGGCACCTAGGAGTTAACTGTGACTACTGCTTGAAAGCAGTAACATATCCTAAGAACAGAATAAGTTTATCAGAAAAGATATGGAAAAAGAAATTTACAGGATAAACACATTGTTATGGAAATGTATTAATTCATAGTGATTGTGTGAATTTCTAATAATGCTGTGTTGGTGTACTATCTAACATCCTGCATAAGAACCATATGATACTAGGGAAAGGCTCTTTGATTTACTGTTTAAATTGATCAGAGCAGTTCAGGACAGTTCATATCTGCATGCTGTTAGAAATTAACTTATAGAAAATAGGCAAATTTCAATGACATATGTCCATAAAAGAACACTAATTGTATAGATTTTCCTATAATGCATTAATTAGCTTTTTATCTATTTTAAGAACTATACTAAATAATAGCTATTATATCCTACAAAAAGATTTCTAGTTGTGCAAGTTCTCTCATTCATGAGTTAAATCAACTTTGACAATATTTATGGTATGGAAATGGATACATTAGATGATCCATAATTGATAAATATTATATATATATTTAAAACACAACTTCTTTTATTCTGACTCTAGTTCTGCTTATAATTTGACTTCAATAGTATATTTCCTGGGAAAGAATTTGATTGTCAAGTAACGGGTATCTGGCTTCCTGATTTTGTTGTAAGAAGGTACATACCTGAGAGCAAAATATATTTTTGGTGTCTGTGTAAAACCTGGTTCCTAAGAGAACTGAAGATCAAGTTCTAGACCATGACCAAATTGTTAGATTCACTAGCCCAAACATGCCTTCACAAGTGGCTGGCTCCCTTCACTTCAGGCAAGGAGAGTACATCCCTAATCTGAGCTGGAAAAGAATACTTGTGTGATAGGATTTACAAGCTCTTTCTGAAAAGAAACGTGTTCCTAATAAAATGCATAGATGATCATGAGTGTTAGAGTTTGGGGAAGCTATTCTTCCACACTCAACTGAATTTCAGCCTACTGTGTTACCTTTAAATAGATATTCTTTTGTTTTTATATCCACTCTAGTCTAACCATAATTAAACTGATTTTTTCAAATCAGACAAACATGTTTCTACAAAGAAAAATCTTAGAATGGTTTTCTAGAGGCTCTTCTCTTGTAGCAAGATTGTGGAGAAGTTTTGATAGTCTGATAGTTTTTTTTTTTCCTTTGGTACTGGAGATTGAACTCTGGGGCACTTGACCACTGAGCCACATCCCCAGCCCTATTTTGTGTTTTATGTAGAGACAGGGTCTCACTGAGTTGCTTAGCGCCTAGCTGTTGCTGAGGCTGGCTTTGAACTTGTGATTCTCCTGTCATAGCCTCCCTAAGTGCTGGGATTACAGACTTGTGCCACCACGCCTGGCTTGTTAGTTTACTTCTTTTAAAGTCTTAAAGGCCAGTCTTGCCTGACTACACTGACCATCAGACTCCTAGTTTCTTCACATTCTACTTACAATCAGATTTTTTGAAAACCACCTTTACATGATGTCACTTCCTTGATTAAAGTATTAATGGTTCACCATTGCCAGCCTAAACCAAACAAACCAGTGATACCCAATTCCTACCTCAAGGCATGCTCGCCCCTGAGGTCTTAGTGCAAGTACTCTATGGCAGATGAATGGCATCACTCAACACTTAAAGATATGGTAGATGTTTTATACCAGTTACTCTTACTTTATTCATATTTTTTGCAGACTTTATTCTTCTATCTCACTTTTATCCATTTATGTTTTTATGGAATTAGAGCTCAGATGCCACCTTCTACAATTAGTCTTTTCAGCCAAAATCAAAACTTTCCTTTTCTAAAAATATCAACTCACTACATATTTACTATATTTATTAAGGACCTAGTTTACGCCACAAACTGAGGACACTGGTTGTGTTTAGAGCTCATATTCTAGTAGGGATCACAGATGATTCAAAATTAAATGAATTGTTACACTGGGCAGTTTTAGAAAACTAAAAAAACAAAACCTAAGAAACATTCCAGGACAGGTTAGAATGTATTCCCCTTGGTAGAAATAAACTTGGGGATTCCAAATGCGGTTTCTACTCCATATCCATGGGTTCCACATCTATTAAGAAAACCATAGATCAAATTTTTAAAAAACATTGCATCTGACATGAACATATACAGACATTTTGTCATGATTCCTTAAACAATGCAGTATAAACATTCATATAGCATTTATGTTGTACTGTATTATAAATAATGTAGAGACGATGTAAAGACTACAGGAAGATGTTTGTAGGTCATATGCAAATACTGCAGTTTTATACAAGGGACTTGAGTATCCAAGGATTATGACATCTGCAGGGTTTCTGCAATCAATCCTCCAGGGATACCAAGGGGTGATTTTATATCCTACCCTTGATAAAAGAATCAACCATGATAACAGTAGAAGGTCAAATCCCTCAGCTACAAAACTAAATTTATATCTTCAGGAAACTAATAGATAGCATTTTAGTGGGCAGGTACTGTGGCAGCTTTGAAATATATGTAATCAGTGCTCTTTAGGAGTAACATTTTCAAGCTTATGCCTGGAATATCAGCCTTTTCTAAATCTAACAGGCTTCTCCTCTGAATATTACAATTCTCTAACAAGGTTATAGGTGAGATATAAAAGGTCTAAAAAACACTATTAGATGGAGGAAGAGATAGCAACATGAAGGACAAATGCTCATTTTTTATGTGCATGTTTTAATAAATGTCAAACTATTATTTTAAGTCTTAAGTGTCACCTTGCTTCCTGTTCTACCTTGTATCATACTTGTGGTAGCATTTCACTGGAAGTAATAAGTTCCTGAGGCCAGGCACCATGCAGCATTCATGTCAGCACCTGCCACCTCACACCTCACACAGAAGAGTTATTCATAATACTTTTGTGCTTAATAAATGACATACATGTGTATGTCCCCTCATAAGAAAAGACTTTGCAACAATAGAAATTCTAAATTTATTGTCTTTATAAAAAAGACAATTGGCAGAAGTAGTATTACAAAAATCGTATTGATTACTATTGTAGACTTCACTTCTAGCGGTCCTGGCATACAACAAGCTACCAAGTAAGCTCAAACATTGAATTAAAACATCTCAGGTTTTATTCATCCAAATATGCGTGAGTCTTCAAAGCCATCAACTCAGGAATCCACTTTTTCTTCCACTAATTCAATCTACCTTGCTCAAAAAATTCTTGAAAAATAATGTACTTTTGAATAAGATCAAAGTTTTCATAGGAAAGTCATGCTGCTTCCTTTGTAGATACATCTGGTTATTTACAACCAAGAAAATCACTAACTAAATTAAAAAAATCATTCCTGCAATAGCATTTCTATAATAAATAGAGGAAGTGTTCAGACTTAAATGGAAAAGTGATCACTTGCGTGCAAAAATTGATTTGAAAGCATTTGTCAGTACACTAATGAGAACATCAGCTGCTCCATAATACAGTGGTGATGTCAGTAGAAAAAATTCCCTGTAGTATGATCAGTGAACTATTTTCTGTGTATTGTTAGCACAAGTTTCAAATAGGCTTTTTGACATTAACCCAAGGTTCATTCCCTGTGGAGCATCACAAGACAGCTCTCCAAGACTCACATGAGTCTTGTCTACTAATCGCAGGGGATCTTTGGAGCGTTCTTAGGTACTTATACAAAAAAATGAAAAACAAAAACAACCCTACAATCATGATGAGTTGCAGAAACAGGTTGTGGTGGTGGTTACTGGATATTTATGTACCCCCCCAACAAAGAGCAGTTCTTAGTCATAGCAAATTATTTGTTCTTTCTCATTCTTCATCCATGGCTTTTATTTCCCTATATAAACACACAAGTTATAATAGCACATTATTAACATGCAATGTATTTTAAAGTATATGTGAGATCTCACTCTGCAGAGCATCTCAGGAGTCATTATCAATTCTCAATCAAGTTTATGTGCAAAAACCAAGCATTCCCACAAATGTTGCCTTTTCACTCCAGACATTTTTTAATCAGATACAAATCAGGGTGAGTTTAGTCAAGGGACTCATTTTCTTCCGGCGGTGATTGCATTAGCTGTCACAACTGGAGTCTAAACTCATGTACTTGGGGTCGCATTTTCCTTGATCCAGTTCTGTTCCTGCCGTTGGCAATACCAGCAGCTGTGATTATAATAACTACCCCCAGGTGCCAGAACTTAGCATTTCATTTTGGGGGGGAAGAGAAAAGTAGTGAAAAGGGATGGAAGGTTTAGTATCTGTGTAATGTTTATGACATTCCCGAGTACCACGTGGCTAGAAGAACAAACACCATCTAGAGCTGCCTGCCTAGGATGAGAATAGAGGGCATTATAAATGGGTCATCATTCAGGCACCAGTGAATTAAAAATTCCTTTTCTCCCCAGTAATTTGAGTCGCACTGGAAAAAAAAAAATGTTGCAGTTATTTCAAGTCATTTTCCCACCGCAATACTGCTTGATATTGTGTTGGTTTTCTTTTCATGATTCTCTTTGTTCCTTATTCCTTCCCAGATCAAGGAGAAATTGATGTATGAAAATCACATTTTTCTAAAGATTGATATTTATTCTGTAATTCAAAACAAAAATCATTTAAAAATCTAACGTTTCACCAAATACTAATTACTCTAAAAGCAAGTTATTTTCTTAGTGACTGGGCAACCCAATGAAACTTACATGTACCACATCAGTTTCAAGTAATATTTCACAGTTTAAACAGCAAAATGGTCGCACCTATTAAAAATATCTGCATCCTGCGAGACGCTGGCACTCAGTATAGACATACCCAGCCATTACATTTTGTGTGTGGAGTCTTAACAGCACTCCCGTGGGAATAAGGGCTGCATTGTGACGGTTTACTTTTCATTTTCCTATTATCTTAGCTGGATCTTTTCCTCCATTGCACAAAATCCAACAGGATCTTTTCCTGGCTCGTATATTTGGAAGAAGTCTAACTACTTTAAAAGCTTTAAAGGACTGAAATAACTTAGATATATCAGGAGGAAGAGTGTTTTGGAAAACAGGTAAATAACACTGTGCAGAGGTGCACAGCAGCCCTTAGATTTTAAAGAAACATTACAAACTCTAATGTACTCCATAATTCTAAGACAATTTAATGTGGAGGCTCTTGATTCTTACTACAGAAATTATTTAGAAAATGGTGGCTTTTATTTGCTTGGAATCCACTCCCTATCTTACAAGCCTCATCATGTTATGACCCTTTCATATTTATTTGTGGATGCACATTTGGCAATCTGACCCTTTGCAAATAAACTGTTCAGTTCCCTCAAGTGGTTTGCCACACCACAGATGGCACAGTGAAGCCAGGAACTTGACATCTCTGTCACAGGGTGAACTAGAGGTCAAGAGCCAAGGGGTGAAAATACTGAGTCCTATTTCTATCTTTGGCTATTTCTCATTGGTTCTATTCTTAGCCCCCTTGAGGTCAATTTCAGTTGGGTTGCAGCAGGTTTGCTACCACTATGCTTGATACTTAGGAATGAAATACAAATCCCAGTTGAGGGCAGGATATGGGGGTGCAGATCCTCCTGCTACTAAAAGCTTGAGGTCTTTGAAAATATAAGGAACTTAAAAATATTCCACTTTTTCTCAGTATTCTATCCAGCTAGGGTATAAGTGCTATAAATATCACAATGGTTTCTTATATGAAAGTTGTATCCTTTTGATGACTAGATTATCCTCACAAGGGTAAAGGACACTTTACCTTGTAAGTATAAAGCAACAGTAGTATCTAGTATAGGCTGAAGAGTTAAAGTGTCTTAGACATTCAGTTGTTCTATTTCATACAAAATTTAATTGAAAATATTTGGAAGCTAAAATATCTTTAATTGGTAAACTTTAGCTTGCTCTTAACAGTATGTGTGTATATTCGGTTGATATAATAACCAGTATCAGGAAGGTAAAGAGAAAAAGGAATTAAATTTGTAGAGACAGTATAATAGTGGCTTCTAGCAACTGGAAGGATGGAGCTCATAGGTACATAGTTTTAGTTTGGGATGATTAAACAGTTCTGCTCTGGAAATGGATAGCGATGATGGTTTCAACAATGTGAACCTATATAAATGTCTTTGAATTATATACTCTAAAAATTTACAGTAATAAGTTGCTTGCTGTGTATATTTTACCACAAAGAGCAAGAGAGAACTTAATTCCTCTGAAGTTCAAATCAATTTGATGTGTTAGAGCTATACCAAAACCTGAGCCAATTTTATAAGAATTTGGCTTCTTTCTGTGCATCCAGCAAAAGTAGTTGTCTTATATGGTGCTGAGTGAGACTATTTGAAATGTTAAAACGTTGTGATCCCCACATATAAATACATGATATTTGTTGAAATTTTAAAACAGGAGATTCACCAATGAAGGACTTAACTTTTTGGATATTGTATTATTTTTCTATGGTGACTGAAGTACATAAACTGAATGGCTAGAAACAATTTTTTTTTTTTTTTTTTTTTTTTTATGATTCCAGAAGTCAGGAATCTGAAATACAGCGTTAGGTAGGCCCTTTTCCCTACACACGCTCCAGGTGAGAAACTTCTTTTGCCTTTTCCAGCTTCTGGTGACTACCAGGATATTTGCCAGGTGATTACGTCACTCCACTATCTGTCTCTGTCTTCATGCCTCCTACGGAAAATCCAGCATGTCAAATTAAGTTAGTTACATCTAAAAAACCAATTTTGTTTTCCTAATTTAGGTAATATTTGTAGATTCTGGGGATTAGAATACAGATGAATCTTTGGGGAGATGGGCACCATGCAATCTACAGATGATAATGTATGGATCATAATTTTTAAAGTCACAAATATATAAGATATCTACAGAAAAATATTGTCACTGAAATTACCTTTGACCTGGACTCTTCTTCCTGCCGTGGTCCTCTATACTCTCATCAATACAGCAGACATGGTGATTCTCTTCAAACATGACTAAATTTATATTGTGTTCAAAACCGTTCAGTGATGTCCATACTCCCTACCCCAGTCTCATTCAGCATAAGAAGCCAGGTGTTTGTGTGCACCTGCTCACCCCTGCAAGATCTATGGTTTCCCTGCACTTTATCTTTTCTGACCTCATTTCACAGTGTTCTCACTGCATGCAATCTGCTAAAGCTACACATTTATTTGCTGTTCTCTGGACTTATCAGGCAGGTGCTCACCTCTGCATTTGTTCCTTCTGCCTAGAATGTTTTTCTCTAAGGTAATTACAAGGCTTTCTCGTGACCTTCCTCAGTCATTGCCCAAACATCACCCTCTCTGTACTCCTATCCATTTCAATATTTTTCTCCAAAATGTCCATCTTTTAATACAAAATACACAGAATGCTATATGGTTTGCTTATTAACTTTTATGCATTATAAGTTTAATTCCATTAGATAGAAATCCAAGGTAGGCAGGAATTTGACAGTTTTGTTCACTTGTATGAAGTCAAAACAATGCCTGAGACATAAGAGGTTCTTAATGTATAAAGGTTGAGTAAATTAATCTGTAAGTAACCCACTCATGAGTCATCAATTCAGTATAAATATTTGAGAGAATTCTTTTTTTGTACCAGGGATTGAACTCAAAGATGCTTAACCACTGAGCAACTGAGCCACATCCCTAGCCCTTTTTAAATATTTTATTTAGAGATAGGGTCTTGCTGAGTTGCTTAGGGCATTGCTAAGTTGCTAAGACTGGCTTTGAACTTGGAATCCTCCTGCCTCGGTCTCCTGAGTGACTGGGATTACAGGTGTGTGCTACCATGCCTGGCAAGTAGTATTTGATAAAATGAAATATGAAATTTTTGGAAGAGAATTCTCAAAAAAAAATCAAGTATAATGTATAAAGGGAAATTAGATTCATGAAGATGTTCTAGGTTTAATTATCTCATTAAGTTATAGAGTGAAAGTCATTTTCCATTTAGTTTTCACTTTAATTCTGAGTCAGAAAGGTAAGATGCTCCAGGTAATAATTATCACCAGTGACTTCCAAATGCTCTTCAAAAATATCCTGAAATAGCTCGTTCAAATCACATATGGAACTAAAAGGTCATGTCCATGTGGGAATGGGTCTTAGTCTGATAATCCCCTGTTCCTGGGATTGTGCCAAGACAAAACAAATACCTTTAGGGTGAGACTACTAATTTGTGTCATAAACATACAAAAAATTGGAACACTTATTTTCCTGTGGACAAATAGAGGAATAAAGCACTGGATTTCTATACTTTGGGCAAGTTCCATATCAACACCACATATCTGTGCTATCCAGTTCAGTTGGACAATAGCAATGCACAGTCAGGAAGCTTGCTCTATTAAACAACTTTGAAATTTGGCTCAAGTTGTTGACTAAGGTCTTTTTCAAAGCTCCTTCACTAAGTAATTTTGGGTGACTTTTCCATTTGTGTAAAGAGCTCTGGTATCTGTCACATGCTTTTTTATAGCCCTACAAGAGCTGAAGTTTTGCAGAGATTTTTAAAATTTTGAAAATGTTAACAAAGGGTGAAAGTGAAAAATTGTGGATCAGTCTATATTTTTTCAAAAGTCTATTTTTTCTCCCTTTTCTGTGGGAGAAAGAACAAAGCCATCAAAAATAAATAGGTGCCATGCTCCCTCTTCAATTGCTGAAAGTTGTTTTGAGGTCAATAAAATTTTGAGACACTATTGTTTGCAATTGAACAAAAATATTGAGGGAAGAAATATCCACTAAACTTCCTGTCACATTTTTAAAAGAAAAATTATTTTCCAAAGCAAAAAAATTCATCTGATTAACCTCCATGCCTTTTAATTGAAATCACAAATTAAAACCAAATTCAACATTAAATTCTTGATGTTTAGTGAGTATACAACTTCATTTTAGAGTCAAAATTATATTGTGGTCAAATTGAAGTTGTTACACCAGCTGTTCCCTGTGTGAAAGCAACACCAGCATCATGCTCCTGGACTTCTCTAGCTACTTTTCCTCTTTGCAGAAACAGCAAGTTATCTGTTCCACGTGGGCACATATGGCTGCAGTTTTTTCTTCCTATGCATTCAGTCAGCCCACAGGAGACACATTGTGTCCCTTGCTCCTTCCTGCTGTTACAGGAGAAGAGAACAACTCACAGAGAAGCTTGCACCATGTAAGTCTCTATAAATCTGGGATTTAACATTAGGCAGCTCCTTATTGTCACTTGTAGGTACCTCAGTATTAGGATTCTTAGTGATAAAATGAGATTTCATCTCCATCTATCTGGCAGCTTTGTCTTATTTCTCTCAAGTGATTCAGAACATGGGATGGAAGAAAGAAATAAGTCACTGTTCTTGATCCCCCTTCAAACTCCAGTGCCCAATTGGCATTTTATTCACTGAAAGGCTTAATTTATAAAACATTAGAACTTCATGTAGAAATAACATGTGATGTAACTTTTTAAGTATAGCTTTTATTATCTCTAAAATCATTATTGATGTTTTTAGAGGCAGATGTTTTATGAAATGTTTTGTTATGCTAAATGTTTATATTTACTAAATATCAACATGAGAAGCAATTTTCTGCTCAAACAATCATCCTCTATGGAACAGATTACAAATCTCAATCTTGGCATTGATAATAAATGGGATAAGCTACTCCATCCACACACACAAAATAAAATAGTCCTGTAGCTAGAATTTATTTCCACAATTGCTATTTTTATACACATTTCTTTAAATAACTAAACATAAGTACCTCTAACTTTTTCCATAGGGGAAATAAAGAATGTTATCTCTCCAACTTCTGTACAACTCTCACCAATAAAGTCCATATTAGTTTTTTCTCAAATTTGAGTTCTAGCTCTTATTGTAGGAGAAAGATTGCTATTTTTTTCACAACGTCTATTTAAAGTCCTACGTTCTTCTAACCCTATGATCATTTTTCTTCTAATTACACGAGTCAAACTTTATCATGTAAATGGTGGTTTTAATAAGGGTAATTAGAGGCCTACACAAATCTAAATCCGGGAAAGACTCACTAGAAAATGTCAAGGAGTCCCCTACTAAAAATTTCAACATGAAGCACCATAGCAGACACTTATTAGCAGCTGACCAAATCATTAGTAAGATTCTAATAGTTTTAGGGACCAATTCTGAGATATTGACAAACTATTTCCAAATCCCCACATTAAAGCAGTCAAACGCATATCAAAGCCCCAAATTCACAGAAAATATAACGGATCTAGGTAGCAAGGTACAACTTAAAAAGTTGAAATTACATGCAGTTGAAAGTATTGATTTGCCACAAGATTTGCATTGTATCATATTCTGTACAAGAGGAAGAAAGCAGTAGGAGCTCTGGAAGACTCATGTCTTCAGAACAAGGGAACATAAAAATAGTGTGAATTCACAGCAGCTGGATCTGGAAGAGGCCCTGCCCAGTCCTAAAACATAAGTTCAAAGATTCTATAGCAGGATCTAAATATGCTAAAGCAGAGGAAAATCTATGACATCTTAGAATTTACCAACCAGGGATCCCTTACAGCAGAGACCCCTCACTAAGGGAGATAGTCGAAGTAGAATCAAAATTGAACAGAAGAGGGATAAAAGAGAAGGAAAGTGAAGGCCCAGATAAAAAGGGTAGGAGACAACAAAATCGGTGTATTTCACAATATAAGTTATTGTATTTCTGAGGACTACACGGGAACCACACACAAAAATAGTTGGGGTAAGGGAAGGTCTTTCTGAAGTAAAGATTTGGGGGCACTAATTTCTCCTAAATTTTAAGAAAATACTAAAAGAAACAAAGTTTTGCAGTCACATTCCAAAGGAAAAATGTATGGAGCAAAAACAGCATTGCTACATATAATGAAATCGCATCAGAAAGACATAACCAAAATAAAAACAAAACGGATACACTTGCTTTTTTCACCTAAAATGCACTTTGAAAAAGCAGAAAAGGGAAAAAATCTTTAAATGAAGGCAAAACTAAAAGGAATATAAGAATAAGCAAACACAAACTTAAGGAAACTAGAAAACGAAATGGCAATCTCACTTTCTTAAGCAAAAAGAAAACGTTAGACTAACTTGAGAAAAAATAATGCCCAGAAGAGGTAAGTAAGGTGTAACATTTAAAATAGTCCTTGAAGATGAAAGGCATGCATAGAAACGGAACCTATTCTAGTTATTATTCAAGAAATTTTCCTAGGGCTGGGGTGGTGACTTAGTGGAGAGCACTTGCCTAGCATGCGTGAGAGGCTGGGCTCGATTCTCAGCACTGCATAGAAATAAGAGGTTCATTGACAACTAAAAATTTTTTTAAAAAGAAATTTTCCTGAAATTAACAAAATAGATATGAAACTTATTCCACATAATAGAGAACTGAGAATAGTAACCTGGAATGAACAAAAGCCAACTCATATTCTAGGAAAAAAAAATCACTGGAGTTTTACAACAAAAATTTCTTTGGAGATTTAGGGAAAAAGAACAAGTGATTTATAAAGGGAAGAGGATTTTATTAGTTCTAGACTTCATAGCAATTCAATGTGTCATAAAATAAATGGAATCACATATTTAAGATACTAACGGGAAAAAATTGAGCCAAAGTTATTTTTATATTCAGAAAAACTGACTTTCAAGCACAAAGGTAGAGCTAAACATTTATCAAATAAAAATTCATATATTATATTTCTATGGGCTTCAGCTTAAGTATTTAGTAGAGGACAAGCTGTAGGAAATCAGCATGACTGAAGAGATATATGTTCAAAGACAGAAATTAGGACTAAATACATAATTACTTGTTTAAATAAAAACATTTAAAATTTTAAAAAGCCAACAAGAGTTCAAATGGAGAGCAAAGTGGTTCACAGTTATGTGTTCTGAAAAGATGTGTATGGTCATGGACAATATGTAGAGGATGCCAAGAGCTTATGCAATACTTGCTAACTGATTTCCAAGTCATGTAATTGGTGGTACTATTAGCATTGCTCATTTGAGAGTATATTAGTTTGCTAGGGCAGTTATAATAATATACCACTCTCTGGGTGACTTAAAGGACATTTGTTTTCTCACAGTTCTAAAGCCTAGAAGTCCAAGATCAAAATGTCATCTGGGTTGGTTTCTGGGGCCTTCTATCTTTGGATTGCTGTGGATGGCTTTTCATTGTGCCCTCCTGTCCTTCTCTGTGTGCATATGCAGAGAGGGAAACTTCTGGGGTTTTTCTTCTTGTAAAGGTACCAGTCTTACAGATTACAGCCCCATTCTTATTACCTCTTTTAGCCTTTTTTTTCTACATGATAAATCCTATTTCCAAATACAGGCACATTGGGGGTTTGGCTTCATGTAAGAATCGTAGAGGAATACAATTCCATTTATAGTAGAGAGCATTTTGTGGGATAAAGAGAACCAAAAAATCATGAGGTTTTCTAATTTTATAGTTTCCTATGCCCAAGTAAATGAGCATTCTCCTTGTGCAACAAGAGATACAACTGTGATATAGTTAAGTGCAAGCCCTGTAATCCTGAATTTAATTTGCCACTATTATTGTTTACTTATGTAGTAATTTGTTGTATCCTCTCTGCATATACCCTAGTTCTGTCCATTGAAAGGCTAAAAAAATATTGAGAACTCAATAGTGATGAGTGTCTCCGATACCCAGACTGTAAAAGTCATTCCCCACTGAATGAAATCAAGGTCTTCCAGAGAAATGGCTGCTTCCAGGAATGGAGTAGTAAATGTAGATTAAAATAACATCTTCTCCGATTGCAAAGAAGCTATCAAAAATTGGTCAAAAAGTTTAAGGCTAATATTAAAAGACACTCACAGATCAAAGATGGAAAAACTTGGACATCAGTAAAGAAAATTGCAATGATTTAGAACTCTTCAAAAAAAATCCATGAGTTTTTTAAATTTTGGAACCGATTGAATCCAAAATAAGTTGGATAGACAGCTTGAAAATAAGTTCTTAAGGGAAGTGATTCACTATCTTGACAATTGGAAATAAAGAGAAGGAAACCAAGCATGAATATCCAAGTTTTTTGTGTGAACTGTACCAATGGAAAACCAGATAGTTTAGAGGAAGTACCACTATATGTATTTTCAGTTTATTATTTGTCAGTCCTAAAAGGTAGAACAACATCACTGAAACTCCAATGTATTAATCCAAGCTGCAACTTTTTCAAGAATAGAGACAGCCAGATCACACATTAAGTCCCTCCTTCTGAAAGAACAGACCATTAACACTAACAGAACACCTGTCAAAGGTGTAGCTCCTGAGTCTGAATAAGCCTCTGAATCTGCCCATCTGCAGAAAAAAAAAAGTCAGTGAACAGAGTCCATCACAAACTGCATGGTGAGTATACAACAGCAACACTCAGACTATATGGCATTATACAGGTTAAATATGCATCTTGAGTTGCACTATAAGTAGGAAATCTGTAGCGTTCAGGCTGGTCCAAAGAAAGGGATAAAGGGGAAGTCTATTACTACAAACTTAAAAGATGTCAACATTTTGAAAAGGTGAGAGTGGGGATAAGACAATAGTATAGTGTCCATGTTAAGTAAGCAAAATCAGGTCCTTTGAGGATAGTAGTATATTCTTATCCATTCTGTGCCTACAGAAATCAATACCAGATGGGGCACATGGTAACCCCTGAAACATGGGACATTTTGTGCATGTGTATGTAGGTAGGTGTGTGTTGTAGAGTAGTAGTGTTTGTGAAAGCAGGACATTGGGCAAATATGATATCTTATACAGTACACAAAGAAGTGACTTATGACCTGTTCAATACTTATTTTTGGTGGAAAGGAGAAACACTTCAAAGCATTAAATTTTCGACAATATGTTGTCGGTTCTTCATGACCTTGCTTTAGATATAATTGTTGCTCTTGCCATTTGAGAATATGGCTTCTCCTGTTAACTCTAATATCGTCTTGGACAATAGTAGCCCCAGGGTATTGCATTTTGTTCCTGATGGTTCTTATTGCATCCTTGCAGGCATATGCTAAGCAGATGTCTTTTCAGTTTTGACAGTTTATGAAATCTTTGTTTATGTGTGAATAATCCATGCACCTATAATACACACATCCATTAGTCCAGTAAACAAAAGGTTGAAGCCCTTATTTAGTTCTAATAGAAGCAGAATATTTGTATACCAACCAATCATGTTCACCCATATGACCCCTGAAATTGTTATAGGTACCCACTAATTTTGGTTGAGGAACCTGGGCTCTACTCCATTTTTTTCGTTGACTTTTGTGAAGTGGTTCTGCTGTATCATAGTTCATTCCAACAATGATACACTTGTTTCTAAACATTTTACAATAATTTCATTTTTTCAGGTCTATAATCAAATGATCCTCATTTTGTTTCTTCATCAATATTGTTTCAGAAAACCTGCTTTTCCTCATGATGTCTGAAACATGGAATACAATATTTTGAAAACATACTAACAAATCATAGCCAGTGAGTAGATTGTCAAAAGATAAAACAGTGGGATCACGAATTCTGCTACTTCAACCATTTAATAATTTAAATGCATTTCAAGTCATAGTACATATATAGAGCTCAATTTTTCCATTTCTCTGGTTGCAAACCAGATAGAGTCACACCATTTGTTTCTTCATATATGCACCAAGCATTTTTAGTAACATCTGTCTCCAAAGCACAAGATCTAGAAATGATTTGACATTGCATTTTTGATGATACATGCACCCAAATCTTCATTATTTGACAAGCAATTCTTTAGGAAGAGAAGCTTATGCATGAAAACACATTGCCACAAATAAGAACAAGCAGTGACATGTTAGTTTGTTAGGAAGCAGCGTAACACCATGTGTTACTATAAAGTATTCCTTGTCCCACTGTCCTAGTTATAGGATATTTTGGAACACTATTTTAAATACAGTGTGTTCCACAAACTGAAATGTTCTCTTCCAGAAAATATTTTCATGAATTCGTTTTTTATATTGCATATGTTACATATATTATTTTGTTCAGTTGGACTTTTGCAATAAAGTTTATGCCATCTTCACAATGAATTTCAAACTATTTTCAAACATGTAATCATTTGCCTATTACATTCAAAATGCTAGAACTCAAAACATAAGATTTGCTTCAACATTACCATAGTGGTGCATTTTTCCTTGATCTTAAGTTTTTTTTATAGGTGTCTTCTTATATAGAAGAATGGGGCACAGTGGGTTAAGAAATGAAGACACTCAAACCATGAAGAGAAACTAGGTTCCGACTGGCTATCTGAAATGTAGAGCTATAATACACTGCAGGTGCAAAACTATGCCGTGAGAAAAACTATTATGAAAGAATAGGGAACTTCTGTTCAGAGTGAGTCATCATTAGAAAAATCCCCAGAGGATCTCAAACCTGTTATTCCATGAAACCTCTGTTCCAAGCATCAGGAAAAGGGAATATTGTTGAGAACTTTAAAATGGCTATGAAGTGCTTAGAAGATAGAAGAAATAGCTCTTTGGAAACTTACAGAATTTCCTAGTTTTCTTCACAGTACTTGAATTCTTTTCTAATACATAACTTTCCAACATCATTAAGAATTGGAATATACCCTTGAACGCCAACTCAAACATTCCTATCAGCTTCTACTTCCATCAAATTACCATTGCTACATTGGTCCGATGAATGCTAGAAAGTTTTAGAATGACCATATTTGAAGGGGACACAAAACCAGCCTGTGTTTATCAAAGCCTCATGAATTGGGGATTTCCAATACTACATAATATCCCACTGCTATGTTAAAAATAACTCAAATTTCCCCTGCACAATAGAAACTGGTCAACTTACTATCTACTAAATTTTGAAAGTTTCTAAAAATTATGTAAGCTCGGATGAAAATTGTTTTCTATAATAACATTAAGTAAAGTATAATTTATATGTAGTTTTATAATAAATACATTTCTAGGTTTCAAATATGAGTATTTCTGATTTCATTACTACAAAAATTTCTCATTTCCCATGGGGTTGTAAAAATTACAGTAGAAAAGATAAGGAAACAAAACCCATAGTTGTGTAAAAATTTTAAAACATTCTTCAGTATAACTATGACTTTTAATTAATGAAGTCTTTTCTTTCTAAGTAGTTTTAATTGTTGATGAACTTTTATTTATATGTGGTATATACTGAGAATTGAACCCAGAACTGCACACTTGAGGCAAGCACGCTACCACTGAGCCACAACCTCAGCCCTAATCAATGAAGTCTTAATTTGAGTTCAGTGTACCTAAAAGACGTACAACTTTTACCAAACCTGCTCATTTATGTCTATCTCAGAATCTTTAGACATCCTTCTGATTTCTCAAGGCATCTTCCAAAAGGCAACTGATTTTTTCCCCTTGTTATCCTGAAGTTGTTTGCAGATAAACCTAAAATAAAGCTTTTGAGGTATATCTTGTCAGTAATAAGAGTTGTTTTGCAAATATGAACACATACTGTTGTCTAAGTCTAATAAACAGAACATCAGTGGAGGATCCTTTATTCTAAAGGGCAAATGGATAAAGAAAAAAGAAAACAAAGATACTGAGATGTCATGGCCTAAATTGTGAGCTCATGACTGATCATAGATTCTCTACAGGATCCTTGAGGTAAATACTTGTTTTTTTCTTTCAAATTACAATGTTAATAGACTTTACAACAGTACACAAATATAAAACAATGGTTTTTGTATTTTGAAAATTGAAGATATCCAGTTATTAAACAGTCTGCAAAATATATTCCAGTAGACTATACTGTGTTTAATATAAAGAGAGTTGAAAACAGTCTTTACTGTAAAAATTTTTTTCAGTTTAAAATATAAACTATAGCAAAACCACATCCATTTGCATGATGTATTTGTTTTCTCTTAAAAGGCAATCTGTCACACTGCCTGGCACAAAGCAGAGATTGAATAAATATTACTATTAAATGGCTGCATGCCTGGACAGATAGGTAGATATCTGGACAGACAATGAAGAAATAAAACTTTTAAAACTCAGGAAATCAAAATAAAATCACTCAATGAAAAAGGCACCGTATTGAATACCTCTTTAGATCAATGATCTAAAATCATGTGACCAATAAATTTGGAACAATTCTAATGTATGTTACTGCAATGCTTTTATAATATACTTTATACATTATAAAAATGATGTTAAAGTATAATATAAATCTCAGTAAGAAACTAAAACATTCCATTTCCCCCCTGCATGCATCATGTTGCACAGTCTAGGGTATATTGACCCCATATTGGAAACCACAAACCTAGCCAATGAATTTGGAAGTTAGACTTTTGCCTGCATACTCAAAATAAGCAAAAAGATCAAGCAAGAGTAGGAAAAACAAGGGAAGACACTTATCTCCTGGGTAATCTGATCAGTAAAACAGGAGTCCTTAATAATTCTGTTTATTATAGTTTGACAGTCTAGTAGTTTATGAACTTACCTCTCCTCAGAATGATCACTCAAATGCATTAGATAAAATATATAATTATAAAAAGCAATTATATTGAAATAGTTATTAGATTATAATTACAGTCTAGTTAATATATACTTCTTGATTAATGTATATTAACATTTTGTGATTATAGTAATCACTAAAATTTAAAAGTAGCAATACTTCAGAAGTATCTAACAAGTGCAACAAGATATAATATCTGATTGGTACTGCTAGTAGTGCTGTGGGCTTTTCTACAAATTTGTAAACGAAGAAAGCTAAATTCTGGATAGAGTTTAGTGAAGGTGAAAATGTATTGTGTTCCCATCCAATAGATAGATTTTTTAAATTCTATTCATGGACACTTAAGAGGTATTCAGCACTCAGATTCAACTACTTTGAAGTAGTTTAGTGAGACCTATTTAAGAGAAATTGCCTTGAAATCCACTTTAAATCAGTTTTAATATTGTATGTTTATAAGTATTTATAATTATATATCTATTAAAAAGTGTTATAAATATTTTAGGTATGCTTAATTGCTAAAATAGCAAATGCTCTTAATATCAATAAGTATATACTATGATATTAATATTTCTTCTACATATAGTATGAAAATGTTACTTTTCTATTATAATTCTAATATTCATAGTAAAGGAAAAATATGCTGAGTTAGCTGTATATTTAAGGAAATATAAAAGCAATTTTTCTTTTAAAAATTTTTCAATTATTTATTCTAACCTCTTGTTTAAATGCAATTTCTCTGTACCCAATTTGGATTTCATTACATATCTAAGTATCTTTTCTGAAACTAAAACTGGCCTGTTGAGTCTACCAAATCATGGAGGATCATAGATATTTCTACAATCATGTTACAAATCAACTGATATTTTATTGTTCATCTACAACATAAGAGCAAAACAGTCTTAGACAAAGGACCAGTGGATGAAGTGAGAAATGATTGTGTAGTATTTAAGGTTATTACATTATTACTTTGAGGGCTTCCTTGCTAAACCTATGAATCTCCTGGTTTAAGGAAAAATGCAATTACACAATGGCTCTTGGAAGTACTAACCTAGTTAAAGAAATTTAGCCTTCTTGGCATGAAGTTTTATTCTTTCAAAATGTCAATAAGACTATTTTGAAAATTTATATACTCCAATAAACTGGAAAATTGAGCAGATATTGACAAAGTTCTAGACAAACATCTACCCAAATTTAACCATGAGGATATAGCCAACTTAGACTAATATAAGAAGTTAGATTGAAGCAGTAAATAAGTTTATAACAAAGAAAAAAATCACAGGACCAGATTCTCAGCTGAGCTCTACCGGACCTTAAAGAACTGATGCCAAATCTCCTTAAATTATTTGATGACATAAAAAGGGAAGGAATACCGCCAAATCCATTCTAAGAAGCCAGTATCACCCAGATAGATGCATCAAGAAAAGAAAACTTCAGACCAGTATATCTGATGAACTTAGATTCAAAAATCCTTAATGCACATTCAGAAACACATTAAGAAAATAGCACACCCTGATCAAGTGTGTTTCATCCAAGGGACTCAAAGTTCAACATATGCAAGTCAATATAATAGTTAAGGACAGGAATCATGTTTATGTCAACAGATGAAAAAGCAGTTGACAATATCCAGCACCCATTCATGTTAAAAATGCTCAAGAAACTAGGGCTAGAAAGAACTTGCTTCAATGTTGTAAAGTCTATATATTACAAACCCCAAGTCAACATCATACTGAAAGTTGGAAGCATTTCCTCTAAAATCAGAAACAAGACCAGGATGTCCTTTTACTACTCCTATTCAACAGTCCTTGAAACTCTCTAGTCAGAGCAATCAGGCAAGAGCAGGAAATTAAAAGGATACAAATAGGAAAAAGAAACCAAATTATCTCTATTTGCTGATGACATAATCCTATATTTTGAAGACCCAAATCCTCCACCAGAAGACTTCTAGAGCTGATGAGCACATTCAGCAAAGTAGCAGGCTATAAATCAGCATATGCAAATCAATTGCTTTCTAATAAAGAATATACTAGAAAGAAATTAAGAAAACTCATTTACAATAACCTAAAAAAATACTTGGTAATAAATCTAACCAAGGACTTGAAAAAACTTTAATGAAAACTATAGAACACTAAAATTTACAAAGACATTAGAATACAGAAAGACTTCCCATGTTCTTAAATAGGTAGAACTAATACTGTCAAAATGGTCACAGTACCAAAGGCATTATACAGATTCAGTGCAAGTCTCAAAATACCCATGACATTCACAGAAGAAAAAATAGCCCTAAAATTTGTTTGGAAAAACAGGAGACCCAGAATATCCAAAGCAATCCTAAGCAAGACGACCAATGCTAGAGACATCATAATACCAGCTCTCAAATTATATTACAGAGATATAGTAAGAAAAACAGCATGGCATTAGTATCAACACACGTGTGCAGACCAATGGAGTAGAGACAAAACTGCATACAGTCATCTGATAGTCAAATATGCCAAAAGCATGTTAGAGAAAATACAGTCTTTTTGCCAATGATGCTGGGAAAACTGGATGTCCATTTGTAGATGAAACTGAATCCCTGTTTCTCACTCTGCATGGAAATCAACCCAAAGTTCACCAAAGAACTAAGAATTAGACAAGTAATTTCGCAACTGCTAGAAGACAAAGGCTCAATTCTCCAACACGTTGGCACAGGCACTGATTCTTTAACACGACTCCTAAAGTGCAAGAAATAAACCTGTGAATCAATAGGTGGTACAGTATCAAATGAAAGTCTTCCACACAAAAGAAATGATTAAGAGCATGATAGCCTATAGAATGGGAGAAAATCTTCAATTGCTTCTCCAACAAGGGATTAATATCCTAAATATATAAAGAACCCCCCAAAATTTAAGACTAAAAACCCCAAATAACCCAATTAAGTGGACAAAGGAACTAAGTAGACACCTCTAAGAATATAAATGGATAAAAACAGATAAAATGTTAACATCTCTGATAATCAGGGATAGTCAAACTTGCATTGAGATTATCTCACTCCAATCAGAATGGCAATCATCCAGAATATAAGTAATGAACACTGGCAAGGATAGGGCGGGGAGTACATTCATACATTGTTGGTAGGACTGCAAATTAGTGCAACCACTGTGGACAACTGTAAATTACTCAAAATACTGGTAATTGAACAACCATATGACCTAGTTACCCCATTCCTTGGTATTTATACAAAATAAAGTTAGCATACTATAGTGATACACAATGTTTATAGCAGCACAATTCTCAGATGGCAAGTTATGGAATGAGCTCATGTGCCTGTCAACAGATGAATGGATAAAGAATGGTATGTATACAAGTGGAGTTTTACTCAGCCAGTGAATTGCCACATCATATACAAACACAAGAATGGGATCCTAATTAGAATAAGATACACTCCCTGTATGTATTATGTCAAAATATACTTGTCATGTATATCCAAGAAGATCAAAAAATATTTGTCATAAGAATTGACAGAATTTAAAATAAACCCAACTATATTTATATTCACAAGAAAATCCTTTGATCCTAAAAAGAAATCAAATTTGATATCAGCTGAAGGAACATCAGAATTAGGTCCTAACTTCATTTCAAGTAGACTTATTAGACATGTTATTAGGCATTCCCAGGTGAAAAACATTAAAAGCAATGACAAGATAATGAACCATAGTATTATGAATTTAAAAACTTAAGCAAAGAATATATAAAGACATGGAATGGAAGATAAAGTCCAAATACCTATTCAAGTTGAGAATAGTAAAAAGTAAAGTTTTTTAAACTCTTCAATAAAAGTTATCAAATTAGAAATTATAATACTACAAATAAATATTTCCAAGACCTAGTTATTAATGCTTAATATTTCACTGCATTTACTACATGTGGATTGCAGATTTGATTCATGACATACTGCTTCTATCACTATGCAAAATCCCTCAATTTTGATTTCCTCCTTCCATCCCAACCACAGGCTCCTCTCAGGTAGTAATATATGCTTAATTGTACAAATATGCCAGAGACATAATATACATTTTGCTATAAATATGATTAGTTTTAATACAGAAGTACATTTTAAGAGCTACTCTATTTGCAGTGTAAAAATCAATAGAATTATTACTATATTATATTTATATCTTTGGATATCTCAGTTAATTCATTGTTCTGCTCCAGCTGCTATAACAAAATACCAGAGACTGGGCAGCTTCACCTCTTTTGGAGCCTGGAAACAAATCAATGAAACATCTGACTTGGTTCGGCTCTTCCTTCCAATGTCTTCACTTGGTAAGGAGAGAAGAGAAAGCTCTTTGGTTTCCTTGTTTAGTTTGGTTGAATTGACACATTGTAAATGCATGTATTTGTGGAGTAAGCTATAATAGTTTGATACATGTTTGCAACTTGTAATGGTTGAATTATGGTTAATTATTCTATAACGGTTAATTGAATAAGGGTAATTAGCAATTTCAACTCTTTAAGGAGCACCATTTCTTTTTGTTGGGAACCTTAAAATCCCTCTCTTCTAGTCCACCAACATTCTACCTAACATACTTTCTCCCATCTAACTATTTTGGTACTATTATCCCAGGTCCTTCTATCACTCAACTCCTGCACTGCCTATCCTCCATTTGATCACTCTAATTTCTCCAATGAAATCTGTTCTTTCCTTATAAGGGCACTAATTGCTCTATGAGGATCCTACCTTCATGATCGCATCTGAACTTAACCCCAAAATAGCCCCATTAACATGCATCATCCCTTTGGGAGTTGGGACTTGAACACATGAATTTTGGGAGGACAAAATATTTAGTTTGTATCAGTTAAGTTGTTCTGCCATACTGCTGTGGAACAAGCAACTTTGAATTCTTGATTGGCAAGTTTACATATTTTCTATGAATGTGCAAGAAATTACGTCTCTACAGAGCTCAGCCCAAGTCAGTGCTACAGTGAAGTATATTCTTTGCCAGCGCCTACGTGGGACCAGTGAAACCCGGTCGGCAAGGGAGCCGCGGGTGAAAGAAACGCAACGATTCTGAAGAAAAAGCTCGAAGCTCGTTAGCACTCTGGGCTTATATCTTTTCTACCCCCCCCCAGGGGCGTGGGAGGCGTGGAATTGCAGACCCAGGTGTGGAAATTGCTCAGACTGCAAAACAAGCTCAGACCGCAAAACAAGCTCAGACCACGAGAACACGGGCGTTCAAGGAATGGTCAGCACCTGTGGCTTCTTTCAGAAATCAGGGTACAGCTGGTTCTGGTAAACAGAAAGTAGCCATGCACACAAGAATGCTCTCAATTACCCGCTGTCTTCCTAGAGTCTGTCCTAGGTTGCAGGGACCAAAGAACATGGCTTACCCGTCATCGGGTCTACGGCATGGATGTTAGCCGCCTAGGCCTGTCTCCAGGGAAGGTATGATTTTGGAGATGTATACACTGTCAGTATAAATGTTAATAGGCTCAGGTAAACATCTGAAGTGCCAGGGTCAATGCTTAAAGTTCAATTTTCTGGGCAGACCCTGGATAAAATCATTGGGTGATACTTTTGCCTGAAGAGTACACTGATACAGTACCATCAGATGACCCATCAGTAAAGACTGAACATACTCCGGGGATAGGAATGGTCTTCACTATTTTTGGAAAGCAGGATGTGACTTAAACTGACAGCCCTCAGATCTTGTAAGTCTCCATTTTCCAGACTTAATGACAAAAATAGGTGTGTTCCAGGGGGATGTTGATGAAATTAAGTGTCCTTTTAATTGTTCTTTCACCAGGGACTGAGCAGCCTTAAGTTTTTCCTTAGTTAAGGGCCACTGCTCTACCCACACAGGATCATCTGCTTTCCATTGAATGGGTATAGGGTCTATTTTTGAGACTATTGTTGCAGTATCCCTTGAGGATTTCCCAGTCCTGTTCTATCCTTACCATGTCTTATATCATCCTCAGCAGTGAGGGGAGTCGTTCTACCCTGTGATCTTTTTCCTATACCCCATCCTGGCTTTTATCCCTGCCTTTCCATCACCCTCAGCACTGGCTTGTCTGGAACATATCCTTCTGTAATATTTTGTTGGACCAGCTGTCTGGTTAGCACAGCCCCCATGGCAGACAAAATGTCTCTACCCCATAAGTTAACAGGTAGATTAGAAAGGACATAAGTCTGAAAGAGTCCGTTATACCCTTCAGCATCTTTCCAAGGGATAAATCTGGAGCTTTGTAATGGATTAGAATTATAACCTAGACCTTGCAAAGTGGTTGCAACCCCTTGAGTAGGCCTCTTTGGTGGCCACCGATTTTGAAAAATAACATCGGCCCCTGTATCTAGTACTTCTATTGCTGGGAACACCACGCCTCCCGATTGAGGCTCTGGAGGCGCTGTGGGACCGGTAGGCCTCCTAGACTCACGTACTGGATTAGAGGGAGGTGGTCTTCCCACTGAATACTTTGGTTCCTGCTTACATTGTTCTTTTGATTCCCACTCCTGTAACTTCTCTTGCAATGTCTGGATATCCTTTTCCAACTGCAATTCCTCATCTTCTTCCTCATCCTCTTTCCCTTCCTCGCTATTCCATTTCAGCTTCTTTAAGGGACTGGGTAGAAAATGCTTCTTGGATGGATTCAAAGGTCTTAGATAACTCACTGACTTGTTCCTGAATCAAAACCTTTTTACTTGAAAGGGAGTCCTTAATTAGCCTCCATACAGAAAAGGCGGTAACAGGAAAAGACTGTGGCCCCTCTGCGTGTAGCTTTTTCTGTAAGTCCGCACGGACCT
>PVHX01015037.1:0-48291 GCA_004024805.1 Geosciurus inauris | reverse complement strand
ATATCAAATATGTCAGAAGTGACATGATAACAAGATCCTATTAAGGAAAGGGACCTAAGGGAGGGGAAGAGTCAGGAGCGGTAAAGAGAGGCGTAGGGAGAGGGGACATGAATAAAAGAATATATGCACATACGGAAATACCACAATCAAATTCACAATTTATACAATTAACATGTACTGTTAATTATACTTTTGAAAATTCTGAGAAATAAAATACTCAACAGAAGAATCAAAGATACTCAGAGGGCAACATGCTACTTAACAGCAAACATATTTCAGAGCTATAATAATTCAAACTGTGGCAAGGCAAATAGTTGCAGGGGATGGGGAGCACGCATGCCTTTTCAAGGGCCCATCTCTCGTCCTGGGGAAGGCACAGCAGCAATGGAGCGAATCACTGGGGTGGGGGACCCAAGAAGCCTACGTAAAGGCATCCCATTGGCCCAGTTCCTGTTCCCTTTCTTCCCCGCCCTCAAGAATTTAACTTTCGTTTCTCTGGTGGTGCGCAAAGCTCAGAGGGAACGCCTTTGTGCAGGCAGGCTGGGCGAGTAAATCCTGGTCACATCTGCCAGGTCCGCCGAACCCACTTTGCCTTGGCATCGGAAGGTGCACTGAGCAATCTGCGGAGGGCAGAGTTTGGAAAACTTTAGAAGGAAACCTGGATGTGCTTCGGTGAGTTTCATTTCTTGTCAGGAAGCCGTTCTGAAGGCGAGGAAAGGCCCAGGGATTTCGTGCTGAGAGCAGCCCGGGGGGAGGGGTGTCTTTGAAGGAAGGTGGATGTAAACAGATGAAAGGCCATTTGCTTCCTGGAGGCAGACCTTATTTGTCCAGGCTGAGCTTCATCCTGTCTCCTCCCTGGTTTGGAATTTTGAATTGCACCTTGGTAAAGAGTTCCAGAATCCTTTTTTCCAGGGATAGATGATCCCTTCCCCAAGAACAGGGGCAGAACCAGATTTTTAAAATGGATAGCATAATGCCTGACGGGGTGATAGTGTGATCTGATGCTACAGGTCCGTTCCCATCACCTTGGCCTGTGTTCAGAAGCCCTGATGCTTTGTGGCCTCTTATCAACTCACTGGGCCTATTTCACAACCCCAAACCCAGACACAGAATTACTGCAGTTCCTTAAAAACAAAGTCAAGAGTTGTATATTTTCTCACATATTGAAGCTAGAGAGAACAAAAAGGGATCTCATGAAAACAGAAGGGAGAATAGTAGGGTAGAGGAGAGAGAGAAGGGAGCTACTTGGGAATGGATTGAAATGAAGTTTGTTGCATGTTTCATGTCCCAATGAAACCCATTGTTCTTTATAATTATTATTCAATAATTAAAAGAAGGCATCACCCTTACTGTTTCTTCCCCTTGAGCCATATCTGCCAGAGGCAGAGCTCAGCTAAGAGTCAAGAACTGGCAAAGGACATGGGAAATTACAGAAATGTCACCTTTTAAAACTTCTTTTCTTTTTTTTCTTTTTTGATACTAAGGACTGAACCCAGGGACACTTAGCCACTGAGCCACACATTGCCAATTCCCCTGTAACTGAAAGCTCAGTCCCTGTCCCCAATGCCAATCAATGCCAATAATGAGGATACAGTTTTGAGAAAAAAGAAAAAGAAGATGTATTGCTTTGCCAGCAAAGGAGAAACACAGGGGACTCCTGCCCCAAAGTCTGTGACTCTCCCGATCCAGAGGGACCTGGAAGTTTTAAAGGGTTGCATTCCAGATGTGCTCTGGTAGGAGGTCCCAGGGCGCCCTGATGGTGCATTAGGAGTCACTTGTTAATTTGGCAGATATTCGCTTCCCAGATCCTCAGCAGGCATCTCCTTCCTGTAGTGGTTGTGTTCTAGGGTAGTTAACTAGGGGAAGAAAAGATAACACTGTCTCCCTAGTCTTGTTAGGGAGGAGGAGAGAGGAGAAGAAAGAAAAAACATTTTTTTAAAAAAATAAACCTTAGAGCAATGAGGGCTATATTCAAAAGGTGAAGGGACCACTGTTACACCCTTTTTAAAAAAATTTAGTTTTTATTTTGAGACAAGGCCCTGTTAAGTTTCTTAGGGCTTTGTTAAGTTGCTGAGGTTGGCTTTGAACTTGTGATCTTCCTTTATTAGACTCCATAGTCGCTGGAATTATAGACGTGTCAGAAGTCAGTAAGTGGAAGTCTTCTGAGCTTACACGTTGCACCTCCATCATGCCATATATCACAGCATTTTAGAATTATTTTTCAGTTTCAGGCCTCAACTGGTACTAGATGACAGTGTTTAGCCAATGAAGTATAATACAGCTTTATTTTCCCAGCCTATTTAGGAGAAGTAATCTTCTCTACATAACCTCAGTACTTCCATCATGCCAAAAGAAACAGTTTGATTTCGATCACAGAAGAAGGTTCTGTCTAGTGTCCTCTACTTCATTCAGGTTCTGCCAAATGACAGGAGCTTCTCTTCTGAGGCTGAATTGTATATCATTAATAGAGAATGGATGGATGGATGGACAGACAGACATGACAATTTTTTATCTATTTCTCCACCAAAGGCTACTTCAGTTGTTTCCATGTCTTGACTATGGTGAATAATGCCACAGGGAACATGGAAGTACAGATATCTGTATGAGACCATGATTTCATGTCCTTTGGACATGTACCCAGGAAGGCTTACTGGGCCATATGGTAGTTCTGTTTTTAATTTTGTTAGGGGACTTCATGTTGTCGCATGACTACATTCTCACCAACAGTATGCAATGGTTCCATTTTCTTCATGGCCTTGCTGATACTTGTTATTTGTCATCTTCTTGATAAAAGCCATCGTACCTGGTATAAGGTGATGTCTACTGTAGTTTTGAATTGCATGTCCCTGATGATTAGTGATGTCTAGTACCTCTTCAGATCTCTTAGCCGATTTTATATCTTCTTTGCAGAAATATCGATCAGTTTCTTTATCCATTTTTAAAATCATGTTTCTCTACTCTCCTGACTTGTATGAGTTCTTCATATTTTTTTTTATATTAACCACTTATTTGATCTGTGCCTTACAAATATTTTTTACCAATCAGAAGACATTTTCATTTTGCTGATTGTTCCCTTTGCTCTGCAGAACCTTTTCAGTATTTTTTTTTTGAGTTTGTAACCTGAGCTCCCTGCCACCCTCTGGTGCTGGGAATCAAATCCAGGGCCTCCCCCTGTATCCTGTTTTTTTAAAAAAATGTTTGTATTAGTGCATTACAGTTATAGCGGTGTTCATTTTGACATGATCGTATGTGCATGCAAAACGTTTTGTTCCATTTTAGTCCCCACTACTTCCCCTTTCGCTCCCCTCCTCCCTTCTGTTCTTTTTCCTCTTCTCTACTGGTCTGCCATCTATTTACTTATTGTTTTCTACTTATCTGGTGGTGCTTTATTGAAATGATCTTTTGTTGGTTTTCAGTTGATTTTTATCTAGGGTCAAACATAAGAGTCGACTTTCATTTTTTTGCATGTGGATAGTCTTTTTTCCCTTTACTGTTTATAGAAGAAACTGCCTTTTCCTTATCGTGCCTTCTTGGTTCCATAGTCAAAAATTAGTTGACTGTATATGTTTGGGTTTACTTCTGGGCTCTCTACTTGGTTCCATTCATCTGTGTTTACATTTTTATGTCAGTATTGAATTTTTTTTCCCATTAATGTTGCTTTGTAACATTCTTTGAAATCAGCAAGTGTGATACTTCCAATTTGTTTTTCTTTCTCAGGACTAATCTTTTGAAGTTTTTTTTTGTTTGTTTGTTTGTTTTTTTGTCATTTCCAATGAATATTAGGATTGTTCTTCCTATTTCTGTAATACCATTGGGATTTTTATAAGGGTTATGTTGAATCTGTGTATTATGTCAGATAGTATGGACATTTTAACAATGTTAATTCTTCCAATCCTTAAATATAGGATGATTTTACATTTAGTGTTGCCCTTTCAATTGCTTTCATTAGTTTTGTAGTTTTTATTGTGCACATATTTCATGTCTTTAGTTACACTTATTCCTAATTATTTTTATTTTTTATGCTTTTGAATGATAGAATAAAATAGATTGTAAAATGACCAGGCATTCAGAATAATGGACCCCATTCAACCACACCTGGAGGCTAATAGACATTAATGTGCACCATCAAGGCCTATTTCAAATGTAAAAGACCCTGAGACTCAGTGGTTGAGTACCCCTGAGTTCAATGCCTAGTACCAAAAAAAAAAATGGGGGGGGCTTACTTGTGGGAACACCTCCAACCAACTCCTTTGTCCCACTGGTAGAAAATAGAAGGTGGGGGTGAACCCAGATGGAAGTTACAGGAAGCAGGATGGGTTGTAGAAAGAATGATGAAAGAGAACCTTGGATGGTAGCCAGGATGCTTGTTTCAATACCTATTTTAACATAGACTTTTGCTCCATGATCTGCCCGAGAACCATATATAAATGCCTAATCTGGCGCAAAATGAGTTTTTCTGCTATCAGGCCCCTTCCTGCATGATGGGGGTTGTATTTCTTCTCACTTAAATAAATCCTGCTCCATTTACTTCCCTTCTGTGATTGTTTATGGATTTTATCTGCAAAATTTGGGAGACAAGAATCCAGGAAATTGGCAAAGCGGAATATCTAGGCTCATCCCAAAACTCTGGTTTCACTTTCATAAGTGGGATGATTTCATAATTAATTTTCAATATTGGGAATTGAAACCAAGGCCTTGTGCATGCTAGGCAAGCACTCTACCACCCTGAGCTACATTCCCAGGCTTGTTCATTTCTTCGTTCCTTTTTTTTTTTAGTAGGCTGGTAGGTAATCATCATTTGTGCAAAGAAATGCAACCTGATTTTTCTATGATGTTTTTGTGTCTTGCAACTTTACTAAATTAATTTACTAGTTGTAAGAGGTTTTGTGTGTTAGTGCAAAAGGACTGGATCAAGTGCAAACTTTACAAATCAGCTCAGCACAGCTTTTATTCAAGAACGAGCTGCACACTTGTGTGCTGAAGCGTTCATGTTAAATTGTGGTAAAGCATTCCAATGGGTGCAAAACGTAGTAAGGAACTGTTAGAAAAACAGGTATCCGAATTAGACGATATCAGAACTAATGAGTGAACTAGCCAAAACGTTTGAGATAGCGCAGGAGACTGTATCTGCTCAATCTCTCAAGGGGTCAGAAAAGGATTTAGACCTTGAAGAGGGAGAAGGAAAAGACGAAGAAATGCTAGAACGAGAGATTGAGGATTTGTCTGAAAAACTTAAAAAATATGACATCAAAGAGCAATTACAGGAGGAATTGTTTGTAGAGCTGGTAGTGCAACCACCTCCCTATAATCCATTTAAGGGTAGACATCATACACCTTCGCAGATAACACCTACACTGCCCCCTGCTGACTGGCCTGAGAATCAGGCAGCACCAACCATTAGATTTTAAGGATATAAAATCATTGAAAGATGCGGTGGTGCAATATGGGCCCCATGCTCCTTTTACCTTGGCTATTTTTGAGTCTTTCTCATCTTTGAATTGAACTCCCTCTGATTGGTCTCAGTTGACCAGAGCTGTCCTGTCTGGGGGGGATTATCTCATCTGGAAAGGAGAATAGCATGAGCAATGTAAAATAACAGCTGCCAGAAATGCTCAGGCTGGTTTCCCACAAGGAAACCTAGACATGCTTGCTGGACTAGGGCAATATAACAGTGTGCAAGCTCAAATAGTGTATGATCCAGGGATATATGCTCAAATAGCCACGGCTGCTACTAAAGCATGGAGGGCCCTGCCTAATTTAGCAGCTGGGGAAAGTCTATCGAAGGTTATACAAGGGACCTCCGAACCTTTTGCTGATTTTGCAGATAGGTAAATACAATTGGCCGGGAGATTATTTGGAAATGTTACTGATGCCATGCCAGTAGTTAAGCAGCTTGCGTATGAGAATGTGAATTAACACTGTCAGCAAGCCCTCCGTGCCCATAGAGACAAAAGTCTTAATGATTTTATCAGACTATGCAGAGGTGACCTTGCCACCATTTCTATGGGTTCTTCCATACTTGCTTTGGCGCAGTGAAGAACCCTTGTTCATTATTTATGCCTCAGCTCATTCAGGTGAAAAGGTCAAAGATGTAAAGGCTCACTGTTTACAAGCCTTTGCTTTCATGGGAGTGCCCAAAGTTCTTAAGAAGAGATTACGCATGAGAATCCCCAAGGTCAAGCAATCATTGAGCGTACTCATCTAACTATTAAAACCTATCTTTCCAAAACAAAGGAGGGGGAATTCCCTTCCCTGTATGGTAGATTTGCTCATGTCCTCTATATCTTAAATTTTTTGAATGTTGATTCCACTGGATGCTCAGGGGCCCTGCGGCATTGGATCTGGGCCTTGCCTGTTGGAAGGATCTACAAACTGGAGCATGGCGTGGCCCGGATCCCATTTTGGTGTATGTGTGTGATTTTTATCTGCAGCTCCCTCGCTGATCTTAGCTTCACTTTGTGCTGGTGCAGGCGCCGGCATCTGGAGATCCCACCGAGACCAGAAGAAGGGGATCTCGCTGACGGATGCCCCAGGAAAGCCAGCTGGTAAGTTTAGGTGGGGTGAATTGTGCTGAAGCGTTCACATTAAATTGTGGTAAAGCGTTCCAATGGCACAACATAGTGAGGAACTGTTAGAAAAACAGGTAAATCAGTATTTATCAAGACCCTGGAATCAGCAATATTTGAGCTTCACTTTGCGCTGGTGCAGGCGCCAGCACACCTGTAATCCCAGCACTTTGGGAGGCTGAGATAGGAGAATCATGAGTTCAAAGCCAGCCTCAGCAGTGGCAAGGCACTAACAACTGAGTGAGACCTTGTCTTTACATAAAACACAAAATAGGACTGGGGATGTGGCTCAGTGGTCGAGTGCCCCTGAGTTCAATCTCCAGTACCAAAAAAAAAAAAATGGACATGCTTCTTTCTCTTCTTCTCTCCCTGCTCCTCCCTAACCCCACAGGAAACAGGATTATTGGGCAAAAAATGTCACTCTAGGTGTTTGACAAAGTCCAAACCTGGAAGGGAATTCTGCAAGGCAACTCAGGCTACTTCTCCTGAGAATGATAATAATACTGGGAATAATTACCGAGTAAATAATTGGCCTAGTCCAAGAAATGCTATGAAACATAAAGGGATTATGAAAATATAATCATATGTACACAATTATCTCCTGACTTGCCTTACAAAAACAAAACTAGTTACACTGAAATAGCTAAGGCAAACAGAGTTCTTGGAAAGTCTTCCTTTACAAGAATTAAGGGTTCCATTATTAATTTTCCCACCTAAACCAAAAACATTGAGATTAAAATTCCTGTAAAGGAGTGGTTCCTATGGTCCAGGGACCACCATATGAGGCTTACAAAATTAGAGGATGACTATAGTTCCCCTCTAGAGGAGCTGAAGTAAATAAGATGACTTTTCCATCACCCACTGACCCTCCTTTAGCTTAAACTGGAATTTATGATGAAAATGGCAGACATGTGGTAAATATTAATGGTAAATGGGTTGATGTGCAAAGTTTGCCCTTTCTAAAGACACTGGGATGATTTCATCCCTGGTGTTTGAAAAACAAGAAAAATAGAAATGATCTAATCAAGGAGCTAAATAGATATTATAGGAAATTACCTTGCAAACATTGCCTAAGAGAATATGAATAAAAAATTAAACCTACCACTTGATAGACATAGTGGGAGACAAAAATAGAATTATGTACTTTTTCTTCTTTATTTAGCATGATAACCTTTACTTATGCAGACACTTTGTCTCTCACCTCTGTAAAATTTTAGATTGTATAAGGTCAAGTAGTTAATCAGGAAATTATGTAGGACACCAAAAGGAAAAGTGAAAGAACACATATGAAAATGAAATTCTTTGTAATAGAGTAAACACAGCTAGAGAGCTGATGTCCTAAATGATTCATGGCAATACAATGTTCTGGACTTCCTTATGGAGAGATATAAAAATAAACCTCATGGTCTCTGAGAGAGTAATTGTAATTGCAGTCATTGAGTTTATCTCATCTTTATCTTCCAAACTCAATTGCAGTAATTGAGTTTATCTCATCTCTCAGTTGTGCTGACTCTACATCTCCTTCAGGACCCCTGGACTCACTGGGGCCTGACCCTGGCAGATTACCTTTCTTCCCCATCCTAGACAGAGTTATCTGTCCTTGAGCCCTCACCGACCATAGGATGAAGTATAATCTAGACTTTGGGGGTGGCCCCAGAAGATCTCAGAAATGATTGTCTCCAAATTAATAAGTGAATTAACTCCGATGGAGAATAGGGGGAATGTAGCCTTTGAATCACCTCTTTAAAAGCTCCCTGTTACTGCTAATGGACAGAATCACAGTTTTGGGGACAAGATTCCCCTATGTTTCTCCTTTGCAAGCAAAGTGATAAAACTTCTTTTTCCTTTTTCTCAAAACCATGTCCTTGGTATTGGATTGGCATCAGGGATGAGGACCGAGTTTTCGGTAACGCTTTCAGTAGTATGTTGAATTGAAATGAATATGTATTCTGCCAGATCTTCAAAGGAAAGCTTCCAGTGTTCCTCCATTATGTTACAAGCTGTGGTATTTTCATATGTAGCCTTTACTATCCTGAGATTTCCTTTGATACCTAAATTTTGATAGCTTTTAATCATGAAAGGATCTTGTACTTTGTCAAATGATTTCATGTACCCATGAAGCTCATCCATGTGGTTTTAATCTTTCATTCTGTTAATAATTAATGATGTGTCTTATCGATTGATTTGTGAGTGCTAAACTATTTTTGATGCCACAGATAAATCCCACTTGTTTTTTGCTTTTGTTGTCATTGTTTGCTTTACTAGACATCAAAAGCAGGGCCATGTGCCTGCCAAACAAGCCCTCTACCACTAAGCTACGTCCCCAGCCTTTTTATTTTGGGGTAGGGTCTCACTAAGTTGCACAGGCTGATTTTGAACTTGGTCCTCCTGCTTCAGCCTCCTGAGTAGCTGGGATTACAGGAGTGCATTACCCCACCCAGGTACCCAAATTCATAGATCCTTTCTTCTGCTTGATCTAATTCTCTGTTGAAGTTCTCTCCTGCAGTTTTAATTTCCTTTGTTGAATTTTTTAGCTCCTATATTTCTGTGTGGTTCTTTTGTTAGGTTTGCTGATTTTCTCCTTTGCTCATTGTTATGTTGAATCTCTTTTGGGGCAGTTTGTAGATGTTCATTTCTTTGAGGTCAGTTACTGGAGGTTCCTTTGGTAGCGTCCTGTTTCCTTGCTTTGTCACACTTCTTGAGTACACATGTGGCTGCATGTTTAGTGATGCGGTCATCTCTTCCAAATTTGCAGATTTTCTTATGAGGGAAAAACTTTCACTTCAGATGACCACAAGGGTGCCACCTGAGCAGGGTAGGGTGGCTCTGGTTCTAGGTTGGCATCATGGCATAGTCTTTGTATAGCTTTGTCAGCTGTGATCAATGTTGACAAAGTCTGAGTGTGATTCAGTGTCCTGTACTTCAGACCTTGGTGGCAGTAGCTCTGACTGAGGGCCCTAACCAGCTGTGCAAGTTCTTTTGGGAATGTAGTACTCTCATTTTCCCTGCAATGGCAAGTCCTAAGGGAGTTTCTTTTGATGTAATGTCTGGGGTGGCTTTTAGGCAACCACCTGGGTTCCAGGGCACATATGTTCAGAGTGGCTGCAGAGCTGGGATCCCGGGCATAGTGACTTGTGGAACAAACTTCTGTGGTACCTGGGAACTTCTGCTGCATAATTTCATTAACAAGTGTGCTGGTAGATGTAGGTTACCCTCACAATCCTGTCCTGATACCCTGAGGTGTACCCTAGCAGCTCAGGCCCAGAAAGAGGGCATGTTAACTGTTGCCCTGACCCTGTGGTAGAACCAGGGAGCAGGACGAGCCCTTGAATACATGCTAAAATTTACATGTTATAAACTTAATGCTCCATGCAACACTGCCAACAAGTGGGCCTGAAGTGGGACAGAAGAGGCTAGGCACCTGAAGAAATTTCAGGAAGCAGGTTTATTGACTGCAGGGTCTAGTGGGGCTATCGCCCAAAATTCTTCCCTGGACAATGAGTATAGAAAATCTGTATTTCCTTGGGGGTGGCGAAAGGACTAGGAGGTTCACCTGACATGTGCTTTTCATTCCATTCTTTAGACAGAGGTTTCACAAGTTTTGTTTTGTTTTTTTCCCCTACAAACCAGCATTTACAAAAAAAAAAAAGAAGAAGAAGACATTACCAACCTCAATGCCCTTCTGCAGAAGTTTTTGCTGATAAAAAGCTTTTGTTGTCACAAAGAGACCAGGCCTGACACAAACCTCATGGATCATTTCAGCCTTTTATTTGGGAACAGGACTACACTTACCAGAATGGACCCATTTTTCCAGTGAAAAATGAGTCACTAAACAAAGGAGAGCACTGGGCTTTTATAAGTTGTAGGTGATGTAGTGAGCATGTCAGACTGGGCACTCAGGAATTTGGGGTTTTGGGTTGTGGTTCAGTGGCCAGCACTTGAAGAGGATGTATCTCAAAAGAGATTAAATGTTTCCTAAAGACTATCATTCTAGAATGGTTTGATGAAACACCTTCTCCTCACCTGCAGCCAGTATCTGGGAAGGATTTATCTTGGGAGAGGTGAAAGCTATCAATGTATGGCTTTGTTTTTCATTCCTTTTCCCAGGCCACACTATCTTGGGGTTTTCCATTTTCCATATTCAACAGCTTTCTTACAGGCTAAGAGGAACTTACATGCCACAAATTTAGTGGGGTGCTCTGCTTAATTATTGCAAGGGTCTTCTGCGTGGTGGTCTCTGGCCTGATTCAGGCCCTCTAAAGGGTGATGAGTTCATGAGGCTTCTGCCCTCTTGGATGGATTGAAGCTGTTATTGCAGGAGAGAGTTAGCATGCGAGTGAGGTGCTGATGAGTTTGGCCTCTTTCCCACTTGTCGCATACTCGGTCTCTTTCATGTATGCTCTTTCCCTTCTGCTTTTCTCCATGAGATGATGTTCAAGAAAACTTCAGCAGACATAGATCTCTAATCTTGGACTTCTTCGCCCTCAGAACTGTAAGAAATAAATGTGTTTTTGTTGCTGTTGTTGTTATTGTTTTAATAAATTATAGTCTCGGGTGTTCTTTTATAACAGCACAACTATGGACCAAGACTATCAGATTCTGTGTAAGCCCAGGCTCTGGGGACCATGGTGCAACAGCAGAAGGAACCTAGGAATGATGAGCCACAGCTGTGGCTCAGGCCCTGCAGGACAGGAACAGTGCAGTAATAACATCATACCCTGAGAAAATGTGGAGCCATAACAGCTCAGGCCCTGGGAGAGCATGGTACAGAGATGACTCCACTCCTCAGGGAGGCTGAGTGCCTCAGCATCTCAGATTCCAGAGTGCAAGTTTGGTTCTGAGGAAGTGGGATACCTCTGCTGTTTGGCCCAAAGAGCAGGATGGCACAGTTCAACCAGGGCTCTTTCCCTAAGAGGTGGGCACCATGTCACATTGACCCCAGGAAGCACAGTTGCATGGTTCAGCCAAAGCTCTATTTGAGGGGACATGGAATACTTTTTAAACTGATATTGTCTCCTTATTGTTAGAAAATAGTTCCCAGGTGTTATATAACTGAGAAGTGTCATATTTTCTGTTTACTGCAGACTTATGTGATACCAAAGCCCTACAACTCACTGTACATCAGGCATTCTGGGAATTTTATTTATTCATTTACTTGTTTGTTTATTTAGTTACTTAGGTACTGGTAATTAAACCCAGGTGTGCTTAACTACTAATGGCATATCTCCAGTTCTTTTATTTATTTTTTATTATGAGAAAGGGTGTCATCAAGTTGGTTAAGTCTGAGCCAAATTGCTGAGGCTGTCCTGAAACTTGCAATCCTCCTGCCTCAACCTCCCAAGTTTCTGGGATTACAGGCACATGCCACCATACCCAGCCCATGCTAACAATTTCACAATCATTGAAGAGTATGGAGAGACGGCCAGAGTCTCATTGAGGGGTTATTCTTTCTGCCAAGGAAGATGTAAGCCACCTGAGAAATTAAAGAGTCTAGAATAATTAGTAAAGAACCAAAGACAGTCAGAAAGATTGTTTCAATAGTTGGAGCCCTTGATAGGTCCAGTCCACATGGGAGCTGGAGTTAAACAAGAGAAAATGGCTCCCGTAGTTTATTTAAAGGAGTACATCAAAGGCAAGGATAAAGTTTCTTTCTTTCCTTTTTAATTTATTTATTCTAATTAGGTTTACATGACAGAAATGCAGCAGAATGCATTTTGATTTATTGTACACAAATGGAGCACAGCTTTTCACTTCTCTGGTTGTACACAATAGTTACAGCATATGTGCAGTCATACATGAACCTAGGGCATTGTTGTCTATTGAATTCCACCATCTTTCCTGCTCCCATGTTCCATCCTCTCCCTTCCTTCCTCTTTCACCAAAGTTCCTCCATTCTTCTCATGCCCCCTCACACATTATAGATCAGCATGCACTTACCAGAGAGAATATTCGGCCTTTGGATTTGGGCATTGGCTTACTTCACTTAGCATGATGTTCTCCATCTCCATCCATTTACCTGCAAATGCCATAATTTTATTCTTTTAATGCTCAGTAATATTCCATTGTGTAGATATACCACAGTTTCTTTATCCATTCATCTATTGAAGGGTGTCTAGGTTGGTTCCACAATTTAGCTATTGTGAATTGTACTGCTATAAACATTGATGTGGTTGCATTACTGTAGTATGCAGTTTTTAAGTCCTTTGGGTATCAGCTGAGGAGTGGGATGGCTGCGTCAAATGGTGGTTCCATTCCAAGTTTTCTAAGGAATCTCCATACTGCTTTCCAGATTGGTTGTACCAATTCACAGTCCCACCAGCAATGTATGAGTGTACCTTTTCCTCCACATCCTCGCCAACACTCGTTGTTTGTATTATTGATAACTGCCATGCTGAGTGGCGTGAGATGAAATCTTAGAGTAGTTTTGATTTGCATTTCTCTAATGGCTAAAGATGTTAAACATTTTTTCATATATTTGTTGATTGATTGTATATCTTCTGAGAAGTTTCTGTTCAGCAACTTAGCCCATTTATTGATTGAATTATTTGGTTTTTTTGGTGTTAAGTTTTTTGACTTCTTTATATGTCCCAGAGATGAATGCTCTATCTGATGTGTGTGTGGCAAAAGTTTGTTCCCAGAATGTAGGCCATCTGTTCACCTGATTGATTGTTTCTTTTGCTGAGAAGAAGCCTTTTAGTTTCAATCTATCCCATTTATTGATTCTTGCTTTTTATTTCTTGCACTTCAGGAGTCTTGTTTGGAAATCAGGGTCTAATCCAACATGATGAAGATTTGGGCCTACTTTCTCCTCAATTAGGTGCAGGGTCTCTGGTCTAATTCCTAGGTGCTTGATCCACTTTGAGTTGAATTTTGTGCATGGTTCGAGATAGGGGAAGAACTACAGTAAAGGAAAAGCCAATCAAAGGAGAAACCAAATCAAGTTAAAAACCAAAAGTAAACCAAAATGACTGGGAATACAGACCATATTTCAATAATAACGCTGAATGTTAATGGTCTAAACTCATCAGTCCAAAGACATAGACTGGCAGATTGGATTTTTAAAAAATGACCCAACAATATGTTGTCTTCAAAAGACTCATCTCATAGAAAAAGACGTCCACAGACTGAAGGTGAAAAGGATGGGAAAAAACATACCACTCAAATGGACTGCATAAAGAAGCAGGGGTCTCCATCCTCATATCAGATAAAGTAGACTTTAAACCAAAGATAGTCAGAAGGGATAAAGAAGGACATTTCATACTGCTTAAGGGAACCATACATCAAGAAGACATAATCATAAATATCTATGCCCCCCAAAAATGGAGCATCCACATATATCAAACAAATCCTTCTTAATTTCAAGAATCAAATAGACCACAACACAATAATACAGGGTAACTTCAACACACCTCTCTCACCACTGGAAGATGGTGAGAGATCACCAGATCTTCCAAACAAAAAATAAACAAAGCTGGGCATGATGACGCACGCCTGTAGTCCCTGCACTTTGGAAGGCTGAGACAGGAGAATCACGAGTTCAAAGCCAGCCTCAGCAAGGGCAAGGCACTAAGCAACTCAGTGAGACCTTGTCTCCACATAAAACACAAAATAGGGCTGGGGATGTGGCTCAGTGGTCGAGTACCCCTGAGTTCAATCCCCAGTACCAAAAAATTAAAAAAAAAAAAAAAACAACAAAAAACAGAGACACCATAGAACTCAATAATACAATCAATAATTTAGAATTAATGGACATATATAGAATATTTAATCCATCAACAAGTGAATACACTTTTTTCTCAGCAACACACAGATCCTTCTCTAAAATAGATCATATGTTATGCACAAAGCAACTCTTAGTAAATATAAAAAAATAGAGATAATACCCTGCATTCTATCAGAGCATAATAGAATTAAATTAGAAATCAACGATAAAATAAAAAATAGAAGCTACTCCATCACCTAGAGACTAAATAACATGCTATTGAATGACACATGGATAACAGAAGACATCAAGGAGGAAATAGAAAAATTATTAAAAATAAATGAGAACTCTGATGCAACAAATCAAAATCTCTGGGACACTATGAAGGCTGTGTTAAGAGGGAGGGATAAGGTTTCAAGGGCAGAGTCTTGCTTCAAGATGTCTTGTAGTGAGCAGGTTGATTGGCATCTTGGCAAGTCATACCCATTTCAGGGGCTTTGTGGCTACAGCAGGTCACCCCATCTCTGGTGCTGTGTGGGACTTTTGGCAGAGCTTGAATAGGACTCAGAATATCAAGGCAGTCAATCAGAGGAAATATCCACTGATCATTCCCACACCCCAGATCCTGCTATTCCAATGGTCATGATGTGCAGCAGTCTACACACAGCCCATGGACTGCTCTCTACAGAAGAGGCTGTGTCTTCCATGAGCATGCTATTCATATGTATGATTTCTTCTACCTAACATTTGTCCTTTTTTTTCATCCCATATTCCCTTTATAGTTTTTAGGCCTGTGTTAAACCTTTATATTTTCACCTTGAAAATACTGGATAATCTTCTGTTTCCCCCTTACTCATCCTTGCAGCAACTTGGCCATCTCTCTAGTAGTGTTTGTCATGTCTTCTCGTTCTGATTATTTAATTTACTATGCCTGTCCAGTTGATTAAGTCCCTAATTGATTATACTGTGTTTGGATTCAACTTTATGTTTTTGAATTCTAATCTAGTTGCTAATACATCACCAGTGATATTTTGTAGAATGATTGTATGGCATATACTGAGACCTGTAAGACTAATGTCCGCTTCTTCCTCGACTGTTTTCCAGGGTTCTGGCATGTGTGATCCCACACCTATATTATCTCCCTCCTCAGCACAAATGTACATACATACCTTTAGACTGCTATCAATGTCTTGGCAAATTTCCAGGCCAAGGAAAAAACTACAACATGTACAAACAAAATTACCCAGAGCCTTCTAGTGGTCAGGAACATACTTGAACACTCCTACTGTTCTGGCTATTAATAGTGTCTATGCAGTTGCTTCTTTTGTCTTTGATTAACATTGTGATGTAGAAAGGAGACATCTGAAGGAGGACACTAAATGGGATAAGTTCATCTCAGCTCAATGTATTGAAGATAAATAACATCAAAGATAGGAAGTGACTTATTATCTATTTATGCATCTAGTGAAAGGATTATAACTTAGCATATTCAGACATACTCCCATAAGCACACACTCCTTTTCATTTAATATGTACTGATAAGAAAAGAAAATATTGCATATGTATCAAGAGATGATAGCATTTAGACTCTAGATAAGGTAGTCAGAGCAGCTCTTTCTACTAAGATAACATGTAAGGAGTCATACTGATATCAAAGGGAGCAGTCTGTGCTGGAAGAAGAGCAAGGGAGAAACAAACCCTTGAGGCATAAGTGGTTTGGTGCTTTTAACACTGAAGATATGTTTTTGGCCTGAATAAAAAAGACAAGGATAGATGGTAGGTTATACAAAAATCTTGGTAGAAAATCCCTCCATTTCTCCTCCTTTTCTGTAAAAGTAAAGGAAAATAACAGTCATTGCATATACAAAATTTATTATGTGATGTGAACTAAGAGTAAAGTGCCTGAAATTATTATAAAAAGACCTTTTACCATGTTACCAAACTCTTTCCTTGTTTCTCTTCATTTTTTAATATTTTGTTCTTAGTCCATTATTATTTCTACATAGTCAGTATATATTCTATTTTTACCTTTCTTTTTCTGCCCACTTTCAATCTTCATATCATGCAGGAATCTGTGCAGGAAGAATCACAGAAGTCAGGACAGGCAGGACAGGAAAACATATTCTATGGCTTCAGCAATCCTGGAAAATGTAAAGGAGGAGGTGACCTGCCCCATCTGCCTAGATCTCCTAACACAGCCTCTGAGCATTGACTGTGGCCACAGCTTCTGCCAGGCCTGCATCACTTCAAACTATGAGTCCATGATAAGTCAGAAAGGGGAGAGCAGCTGCCCAGTATGTCGGATCAGTTACCAGTTTGAGAACCTGCGTCCTAATCGGCATGTGGCCAACATAGTGGAGAGGATCAGGGGCCTCAAGTTGAACACAGAGGAGGAAGAGAAGGTATATCACTGTGCACGCCCTGGAGAAAAACTCCTCTCTAAGGAGAACAAGAAGGTCATTTGCTGGCGTTGTGAGCATTCTCATGAGCACCATGGACATCCCACATTCTTATTGGAGGAGGTTGCCCAGGAGTACCAGGTAAGAGGGTGGTAATCAGGGTGGAAGGAGGACAGAGCTGATATCTCCACTTCACACTCTAGCCTAATGACGTTGTGTAATGGAACTGATGCCTGTGATTTTTTCCACTCTCTGCTTACCTTTTGAGACCTAAAAGATGTGTTTTTACACTTCAATTAATTGCTAAGCCTGGAGCAGAAACTGTTGGACAGACAGCACAAAATACTGTTCCTTGTGCTGGACGGGTAGAGATTTAGTGCCCAAGAAAAGCTCTGAAGACCACTTTGAGCATAATAGTGAATGAGAAGGATTGAAATACAAGCTCTTTTCTTGCTACAAGATCAGGTTCCTCTTCTATTGCAAACACATTTAGACTACTGTTGGTGAGGGGTTGTTGACTTTATCACCAGAGACTTAGAGAAGACATCTACCACTGTAGCTTTTCTTCTAATTTATAGAATACCGTTGTCCACAACGTTTCTGAAACCTCTAGTTTCTTCCGAGATCAACCTGATTTCTTCCAGGTTTATCCTCTATCTAGATGTTGAGAAAGTTCCTCACCTGACTCTGGTGTGATTCTTTTCTCACAGGAGAAGTTCCAGGAAATGTTGCGAAACCTTGAGATAGCCAAGGAGGAAGCTGAGAAGTGGAAAGTTGACATCCAAACCGAGAGAGCTTTCTGGAAGGTGGGAGGACATACTTTCTGAAGGAAATAGCTAGATTTCTGGGCAGGATCTTGGGAAGGAGCTCCCTTCCTCTTTATTCCATGGCAGTCCATATGCCAGATAGCATTTAATTCATCCTTTTTGTCTTTTTCCTTGAGGGTGGGGGCTGGAGGGTGGATACATCACAAACGGGGGTAGCAGTGTGGGGAGCGCTATTTTCAGGGAGGAAGTCTAGTGAGGATGGGTAGTGTTCTGTTGCTGTGGTGCTTTTTGAGACACTAATTCTACTGAAGAAAGACCTTGGCAATGGGTCATATTCGTCCTTAGTATTCATTCAGCTTTCGGGAGTTCAAGAGTGGAGTAAGGAGGTTGTAGCAGGAGAGTGCGGGTCCTAAGAGTTAAGTAACTATCCCCCACTGTGCTGATACAGCCACCAAATTTTTTTCTTTTTAATTGCTTTCTAACTGCTTTCTCAAAGAATGAGATGTCCCAGTGGCACCAGTTGGACCTGCAGGATGATGACCCCTCCAGCCAGAAGCCTGCAGGGACCAGTGGGAAAGGAGATAGAGAGCGAGATCATGAAGATCAGTCTAAAGATCAACACCGAGAATGGAAGAAAGGAAATAATGAGCAGGAGAGGGTAAAAGAAAAGGAGAAGGAATTGCGAGCTTCGACCAACTCTATGCTTATCAGTGCTGGATTGCCACCTTTGAAAGCTTCCCATTCAGCTCATTCAACTCACTCGGCTCATTCAACACATTCAACATGTTCAACACACTCTGCTCACTCAACACACACTGGACATGCAGGACACACATCACTTCCCCAGTGCATTAATCCATTCACCAACGTACCCCATACACCTCGATACTATGACATTCTAAAGAAACGACTTCAGCTCCCCATTTGGGAACACAAGGACAGGTTTACAGACATTCTAGGTAGACATCAGTCATTAGTGCTGGTCGGTGAGACTGGGTCTGGTAAGACAACACAGATTCCACAGTGGTGTGTGGAGTATGTGCAGTCATCACCAGGACCCAAGAGAGGAGTTGCCTGTACCCAGCCCAGGAGGGTGGCTGCCATGAGCGTGGCTCAGAGAGTTGCTGATGAAATGGATGTAATGTTGGGCCAGCAAGTTGGTTACTCTGTTCGATTTGAAGACTGCAGTAGTGCGAAAACCATCCTTAAGTATATGACTGGTGGGATGTTACTTTGTGAAGCCATGGACGATCCCCTCCTGGAGCGTTATGGTATAATAATCCTTGATGAGGCACATGAAAGAACAATGGCTACAGATATTCTCATGGGTGTTTTAAAGGAACTTATAAGATGCAGATCAGATGTAAAGGTTATAATTTTGAGTGCTACTCTAGATACCGGAAAATTCCAGATTTACTTTGACCATTGTCCTCTACTAACTATTCCTGGCCGCACTCATCCTGTTGAGATCTTTTATACTCCAGAACCAGAGAAAGATTATCTGGAAGCAGCAATTCGAACAGTGATCCAGATACATATGTGGGAAAAGGAGGGAGATGTTCTGCTTTTCTTAACCAGTCAAGAGGAAATTGACGAAGCCTGTAAAAGAATAAAGCATGAGGTTGATGATTTGGGTCCTGCAGTTGGCAACATTAAAATCATTCCACTGTACTCTACACTTCCACCCCAGCAGCAGCAACGCATTTTTGAGCCTCCACCTCCAAAGAAACAGAATGGAGCAATTGGAAGAAAGGTGGTTGTATCAACTAACATTGCAGAGACATCATTGACAATAGATGGTGTGCTGTTTGTGATTGATCCTGGATTTGCAGAACAGAAGGTATACAATCCTCGAATCAGAGCCAAGTCTCTTTTGGTGACAGCTATTAGTAAAGCTTCAGCTCAACAAAGGGCTGGTCGAGCTGGACGGACCCGACCTGGGAAATGCTTCAGGCTTTACACAGAGAAAACTTATAGAACAGAAATGCAGGATAACACCTATCCTGAGATCATGCGTTCCAATTTGGCATCAGTGGTGTTACAGTTGAAGAAACTTGGTATTGATGATTTGGTGCATTTTGATTTTATGGATCCACCAGCACCTGAAACTCTGATGAGAGCCCTAGAAACTCTGAATTATCTGGGTGCTTTAAATGATGATGGAGATCTGACTGAACTGGGATCCATGATGGCAGAGTTTCCTCTCGATCCACAGCTCGCTAAAGTGGTTATTGCAAGTTGTGACTACAACTGTTCTAATGAGGTCCTATCTATTGCTGCTATGTTGTCAGTCCCACAGTGTTTTGTTCGCTCCACGGAGGCCAAGAAAGCTGCAGATGAGGCCAAGGTGAGATTTGCCCACATAGATGGAGATCATCTGACCCTGCTGAACGTCTACCACGCTTTTAAACAAAATCATGAGTCGGTTCAGTGGTGTTATGACAACTTTATTAACTACTGGTCCCTGACGTCCGCAGACAGTGTACGCCAGCAGCTATCTCGAATTTTGGACAGATTTAATTTGCCTCGTAGAAGCACTGACTTTACAAGCAGGGACTATTATATTAACATAAGAAAAGCTTTGGTTACTGGGTATTTTATGCAGGTGGCACATTTAGAACGAACAGGGCATTACTTACCTGTGAAAGGTAACCGGATGGTTCAGTTGCACCCCTCTACGTTTCTTGACCGCAAGCCTGAATGGGTGCTTTATAATGAGTTTGTTCTAACAACAAGGAATTACATCTGGACATGTACGGATATAAAGCCAGAATGGTTGGTGGAAATTGCCCCTCAATATTATGACATGAGTACTTTCCCACAGTGTGAAGCAAAGAGGCAGTTGAAACGAATTATTGCCAAACTTCAACCCAAGGAATATCCACAGTGCTGAATTCCTTGCTTACAACTGAAGTTATTCAATGAGAGCTTTAAAAAGTGAATGAACTCAAAAGTTCAAGTTGTGCTCTTCACATGGTTCAATAATGGCCTTTATTTGAAAGCTTTTTAATATTTCCTTACAATAAATATTCCATTCTGATTTCATAAATTAAATATTTATGCCTCCCCTTTGTGTTGCGTTGACACTGTAGCTCACACTGGAATAGTTGATTAATGTTTTGCAGTTTATTGAAAGCAGTTCTATATATAATCATGTTATAAGCATTTCTTTAGAATTGGTTGAAAATGCTTCTAAGATGTGATTATTAACTATGGCATGCATGATCACTGTAATTGTTGACATTGCTTTTAGAAGTTGTGAAATGTTACAACTTTTGCTTGAGTAGACACAATCTTCTGTCAGTACAGAGGCACTGACTTCAGTAAAGTCTATTTATACTAAAAAAAAAAAAAAAGGGATTGGAATGAAGAGCAGAATGGCAGGTATGAGTGTCCTGGACCTCTGTGTGAAAGCTGAGGCACACCCAGGTATCCCACTGCAGCTCAGGTTGAGTCTGGACAATGCTGACTTAAGGTCATTGTTTTGGAATGTCATGAAGGGAAAGGGAAAGATAAGTCTCCCTTTGAATCTCTCTCTTGTTTCTAAGAGCCCCTGTGAGAACTCCCCAGGTAAAATGGTTCTTCTTATGGTTCCCAGCCCCACCTGATAGAATTAGTGTCACTCCCCTTAACCCCCATCCCCAAAGAACAAAATACAGAGTGAGGGAGAAAATGTCCAGGTAGAGTTTGGAAAATTGAGAGGTATCCTGAACTCTGAGGAAATATAGGAGAAAAAATAATGAAAAGTGAATGATAGAAGGATAAAAATATTATACTAAATAACTATGAATTGGGTGGAGTGGGAAACCATTCTATAAAGGTAATATGTTTGTCGAGTAAATATGACTTAGTTTGTAAAGTAAATATGATGAATCACCCCTAGATTAAATTTGAAGAGGTTTGGCTTTTAGCCTCTCCAATTTGCAGTCATTAAAACAGATTTTAAGGGTAGGAAGTGGACTTTGCAAGCAAGTCACCACAACTCTCACTTAATGTATTTGGCAGGGATCTGCTTTCATCTCTTCTAGGTCCCCAGTCAAAGCTTTACATAAAGAGCTTTCTCTCTTAGTTTTGAATTTCAGAGTTCTCAATCAGCCCAAGCAAACATACTATAACCTACCTAGGAGAAATGTAACTAGTTCTCCATTGCCCAAGGTAGCCCCCTGTATGAATGCATGCTGTGAAGTTCCATCTTCAGGGCTGATGCAGACTGAACTTTTACAGGGACTGAGGTCCTATGAATAATGTACAGCAACAGAGTCTCCATGAAGTTGTACCTAAAATGACGGCCAAGTGGTCTCTGGGTCCTGAAAAGCAGGTGGACCGAGAAAGCCCCATAATGTCTCTGGGATTTTGGAAAGCTTGTAGTTCAGCTACTTGTAGTACAGATTTTCTGCCCCTCCCCAAACAGGAAGTGCATTTCCTCAGTGTCTCAAGGAAACCACATAAGAAGGAGAAAACCCAGCCATCATTACAGCTACAAAGGGAGGCAAAAGAAAACATCCAAGTGTTTGGGGTTTGTAGCTCACCAGTTGAGCACTTGCCTTGCATATATGAGGCATTGGGTTCAATCCTCAGCATCACATAAAATAAATAAAGGTATTGTGTTTATCTACAACTAAAAAAAGAAAAGAAAACATCCAAACTAAGGTCTTCTGCTTCAATCAAAACCTATTCTGATCTCATTTCTTTTGACTAAAAGCCATTGGTGCCAGAATCCCCTTCTCCCAGGGCCAGGTCTTTCAGGGCACAGCCCTTTCTTAGACCCTGAGTAAATGGAAGCTGCATTGTTTAATGAAATGACAGCCAGTGAAGGCCTTTCTCTTCACTAACTGATTGTAGTTTTTCCTCACCAGATTGTCTTCTTGGTGAACAGGGTTAGTAGGAAGTGTCTGTTTAGAAGGAAATTATACAGTTTTAGCTGGGAAAAATTTCAGTAAGAGGTAAATGAAAATATCTGTGCATTTGCCCATATTCCCACAAGGTCATTCAGGCCAGATGGGCCCCTCCATGCCCATTCCCACATAAGGGACAAAAGCCATCATATTGTTATTTCTCTTGAGACAAAATGTCAATGTCAATGGGAGTTTCAATAGTCTGTGGGTATTGGACCCCAAGGAGATTCAGCCCTAGACAAATCAAACAACACCTGCTAAAGCAGAATTCTCAGAAGCCTAAGAATAGTTTTGTTTCCCCCATATTCTTTAGTCTTTTTGTATACTTTCACCAATATGATTCCAATATAACTAACATTTTCTGTATTCTTCATATTGGGATTTAAGTCCTACTAATTGGTTTCAAAAATTTGTTCACCATTCTCAGCACTTTGCAATGGCATTGTAGTTTTATAAGTTTCTTAATTTACAGATATGCACACATGCACACTCATTCATACACACACTATCTGGTAACTTGGCACTATTTAATCTGTATATCATTGTGGAAAGAACAATATATAGATTCGAATGAAGTTTTTAGAATATTTTCTTTTCATTGAACTAATGTCTATATCTATAACCCATAATAAATACTATAATTTCTCTTTAATGTCAGGTTTCCATTTTCATAAACATTTTTTTCAAAGTCTGCTCTTTGATTTCTTTTTTTGTGAAGAGAATTTACTCTCTTATGTTCTGATTATTCTTCTAGGGGTTTAATATACATTGAAGAATAAAAACATGAATGCCTGATGACACTTTAAGCTTACAGTTACTAAGAAGCTATAATAACCAAGTAATACCCAATCTATACATAAAATGCTATATTGAGGGGCTGGGATTATGGCGCAGTGGTAGCGTGCTCGCCTAGCACGCATAAGGCACTGGGTTCGATCCTCAGCACCACATAAAAAGCAAATAAAGATATTCTGTCACCTACAACTAAAAAATAAACATTAAAAAATGCTATATTGATGTGTGCTATGAGAATAATTTACTGATGATAAACAGTTATGCATTAAGGCTACTCAAACCTGATTGGTTCAAGGAATTATCCTTTCTATAATGGAGTTGGAGAAAGTCTAAGATGATCTCCAGAGTAGCTGAAAATATCAATATCACTTTGTGATAGGTGACTCTGTCTTTCCCTACCTCTCTTTCTGGCCTTACAGAACTTTCCTCAACTTATTTTCTGTCCACCCCATCTGTTTAACCCTCATGCCAGCCTCAGTGCTCAGCACCTCTGGAGAAGACTTGATGTAGCACAGGTAGCATATTTCCTACAGCTGAGGTCTGTGGACCAAGATCCACAGAGGCTGAGGTCGGCTCAGAGCACCAATGGTCCCACCAATATAGAGGTGACTTTTTGGATATGATCCCCGGGGAGACGCACCAAGAGTTACGTCAGGATCTACTTTTAAAGACTGGGCATATTTCCTTACTGGAGAAGGAGTCACCATGACCCTGTACCAAGATACTAATGGCTTCCCAGCCTTGGAACAAAAAAATTTAACCAAACTATGCCAGAGTTTTGGGGAAAGTAACTTAGGAAGAAGGGAGGAGGCTTGGAATAAGAACAGAATTGAAAGGATGCATATTGTGTTAGAACTTGTCGTTTTCTTTTGTTGTAAAATCTAGTACCACATACCACCTATTTTCAAGAACATAATCACTGTGTCTAATTTGCATTTTTCCATGTGGACCTTGAACTTGATTCCTTATTTCCATTTCACATGTTTGTATGTTTACTAGGTAATTTCTTATATTGTCTTCTTGAACAAATTATACCAGGTGGTTAACTACTTAATCAAAGTTCCTGCTATTTATGGTTCAATGTGAAGGTGCCAATTTTTCCCATAATCTGCAAAGGAAATGACATGTAGGTAGTTGTTGATGTACAAGTCAGAAGCTCTGAGAAAATGTCCCTGAGGTGATATAGGTTTGCAAATTAGCAACAGAAGCAGCATGGCAGTAACCCCAACCCTAACCCTGACCCTAACCCTGAGGTCAAGTGAGATGAAGAGACAAGGAATGTACTAAAGACCACCAAAGATCAAACCCTAATCTTTAGAGTTTACTCATGAGAAAGAAAAAATGAAGGAGACAATAAAAGGTAGATACAAATACGTAGGGAGAGAAAAAAAAAACCGTCACCAGAGCTAAGGGAAGAACATAATTTTAAAAGGAGGAAATGTACATATAATAATATAAAAGTATATAAAACACTGCTAATAGTTCAAAGAATAAGAAGAGTAAGAATCCTTATGGCAATATATGTAGCAGCAAATAATAACAGAATTGTGCGGTGGTAATACAAAATTTGGGCAGGAGTGTGTCAAGGAGAAAGTTCGAGAGATGAATTGGAAACAGTGGATATAGACAACTCTTTCAAGGAGTTGTACTAGAAAGGAAAATACAAGATTGAAGGCAATAGCTAGAAAGAATCTGAAGTCAAGAAACATTTTAAGGTGAGAGACATTACCAGGTGTTCATCTTGATGGGGACAGATGCTATAGAGTGAAAATCAATAATTGAAGAATGAGGAGAAAATTGCTGGACCTATGGCTATGGTACAGCACGTAGTAGATGCAAGATTGGGTTAAGGTGTGCATGTTGTGTTGGTACAAGAAAGTGCATGCATGTGTTTGTTAGGGAAAAAGGGAAGAAATGAGACAAAGAATGTTTGTATTATAGATTCATTCTAGAATGGACCACAGTATTCATGCTGGCAAATAAGAGAATTAAGAAATGAGAAAAAGCATAAATGTATAACTGTAAAAGGCAGTAAGGTCAATTTATTATTGATGCCTTGAAGCTCAAAGACTGAATGGGGTTCCAGAAAAAGTAAGTGGACAGTAACAGGTGATGTGCCCAGGACTAAATATGTGCAATTTACATTAATAGTAATTTGCATGTATTTGAATCAATACAAATCGTGAGGTTTTCCAGAAGCTTAAATAGCTGAGGTTGATTGCCCAAGATTTTTGGATAAAGGTCAGAGTACTGAGAATCCAATTGTCCCAGTTATCTCTTATCCCATAAAATTACTTCATAATGTAGTGGTTTTAAAAGAATTTGATATTATCCTCTTTGATTTTGTAAATTTTCTGGCATCTGTTGGGTATTTCTCGCTTGGTTTATCTTTCTCAGCTTGTAACAAACAGAGTTTTGATGGAGTCCTAATCATCTCTAAGCTTGACCCGAATTGATGCTGTCAATGTTGGTTTTCACTGGAAGCTCGGCCAGGACTGTCCATCACATGCCCTCTCCCTGTAATATGGAATTCTCTCAGCATGGTGGCTGTGTACTAGAAAGTGCCCAAAATGTAAATGTTCAAAGACTCCAATGAAGAGGTTATAAGTTTTCTTACAACACTACCTCAAATGTCTCAACCTATCACATCCATTTTCAAGGAAATTGCTTAAGTTAGCCCAGAAAAAGGGATGGGAATTAAACTATACCTCCTGGGAAGGCAGATACTATTACAGAAAAGTATATGGGGTGAAAGATACTGTGTTGACCATTCTTAGAAAATGAATTCTGTGAAAATGCATCCTCTGGCAATAATAATACATATCTCTTCCTATATCCAAAATACATAGATATATCTCTTCTGTAAGACCCCAACTCTTCATTCCCATTATGGAATTAATTCAAGCACAAACTTCACAGGATTTGAGAAAGAAAAAAAAAATTATGAGGGAGGAAGGGAAAGAAAGAGTGGGTAAACGTTGGTCTCTGAGTACAATTTTCCAGGTAGATAGGAGATACAAATTCTGGTATTCTAAGGCACAATGGTGTGAATTTAGCTTACAACAATGTCTTATTTTAGAATAACTGGAAAAAAGAATTTTGAATATACTCACCATAAAGAAGTGGAAAAAGGGGGGCTGGGAATGTAGCTCAGCGGTAGAGCGCTTGCCTCGCATGCGTGAGGCCCTGGGTTCGATCCTCAGCACCACATACAAAGCAATAAAATAAAGATATTGTGTCCATCTACAACTAAAAAAATATTTAAAAAAAAAAAAAAAAAAGAAGTGGAAAAAGTTTACCTTGATAAATATATTAATTACCCAGATTTGATCATTGCCCAGTATACACATGAATCAAAATATCACCTTGTACCTCATAAATATGTACAATTAATATATGTCAACGAAGAAATTACATTTAAAAAGAGTAAGTCCTTGTTTTCAGTTCCTTGTACATAGTTCTTTGTAGTTCTTCTCAAACTGAAGACCTGCGAGGTAAATAAGTGAGTATTCTGATCTTTACATAGCCAGCATAGAACAGTGATATGGAGATGCGATACTTGCAATAGATACTTATAGGTAAAAGAACAGGCTAGGTATATTAAGTCACTTGTCATGACAATTTTAAAATTCAGTCAGAAATATAACAATATTCTATGAATAACTGTTGCAGAGCAAAGCCACCAACAAAGATGAAGCGACCAAGATGTCATCTTTCACTGGTTCTTACTGCTGTGCCAGAAAGAGTTCAGACACATCACACATAGCAGCAGGCATCTCCTGCAGATGGCATGTTGTTTACTGAGAAATGTGACATATCCAATTGACCTCAGTCAGGGAAGGCTGCAGTAAATTGCCTATCTGAAAGAAAGCATGTAAGGGTCAGCACAATAGGCCCAGTGTGTGGAATTATCTCCTTAACGCCATGTACTCACTGCTCATGTCTGTCTCTTTCCGATCAATAAGGACCCAAGCCCCCATCCTGGAAATGATTATGGCTTGACTACAATTTCTGGGCAATTGGCTGTATAGTCTTTGTTTTTTAATGAGAAATGACCTGAGTAACTTTCTCAGCATGCTGCTTGCCTGAAGAAGTTGAAGATTCAAAAACTTCTTTTCAAATGACTGTGCCCCTTTAAGTAGAAGCGAATGGTACTTTCATCTATGGATTTCTCTTTTTAAAAAATATCGGAATATTTTATAGTTTTACGCAAACTAGACAAAATCCACACCCAAATAGCTCTCAGATTGTCTACTGCCTGATTTTGGCTAAGAGTTATCATGTTAGGAGCGAATAATGCTAAGATTCTTAGAAGTTCATGTCTACTAAAGAAGGTTTATAAAGCACACCCTTACATATTTCAGTAATCTTAGTAAATAATATTCTTATAAACTTGACCTAGAGATGATCCAAATCCTTGAGGCCATTTTGTACTTTGAGAATCTTTCCTCCTGTGGAGATGCTGCGGGTGGACGAAGCCTGTTTTTATTAGAACCTAGCCAGGCATGACTCTTTTGTATCTACTCTAAATTCTGCTTGGACACTGAACAATTTGATTATTATTTCATCTCTCTTTATCTGTACCTTATCATATGTGGCATAAAATCAATGTTGGCACTTTCAAAATCTCCTTGGCCACATGCATCAGTGTATTAGGCATATTTTCTAGTTTCCATATTTTAGCTACAAGCAATCTGAAGGCTCAATTAGACTGGGTGTGCAAGATGGCTTAATGATATTGCTGGCAGTTGTAGTAGGCTGTTGTCTGGGATTTTAATTGGGGCCATTTACGAGAATATTTAGAAATGGCTCCTCCATGTGATCTGTGATGCTCACAGCATAGTAACTAGGGCTCAGAAGGAGCCCACTGAGATTAGACCTTTGAATAAACCGTAGTGGATTATGTGAAGTTTTTTATTATCTAACCTGAGAAGCCTCAAATGTTACTTTTTTGAATGTTATTTGTCAAAGAAAGCCTAAGTTCAGCCCAGATTCAAGAAAAAAGGTCAGAGGCTATTGATGTGGGAATGGCAAGATGTATACCATGAAGAAAAGCACAGAACCTAGAAGGTATTATTTTGGCCATCATTGGAAAACACAATCTGCCAAATCAAGTTACTACAGGGTTATCTCTTGTATATCCTACAATTACCAGGAATATTGACAAGAGTGTTTTGTTTTGTTTTGTGGGAAAAAGCATTGTGCCAAATAAGAAAACTCTTCAAAGAAAAAATGACTCAAATAGCCAGGCACAGTGGCTCATGCCTGTAATCCCAGCACTTTGGGAGGCTGACACAGGAGAATCACGAGTTCAAAGCCAGCCTCAGCAATGGTGAGGTGCTAAGCAACTCAGTGACAGCCTGTCTCTAAATAAAACACAAAAATAGGGCTGGGATGTGGCTCAGTGATGGAGTACTCTTGAGTTCAATACCCAGTACCAGAAAAAAAAAATAACTCAAGCTAAGAAGATAATGCAACAAGTACAGAAAAATAAATATTTTGATGATATGAGGTTTTAGGTTGGGAAGTTTTAGGATGAATGAATGATGTTAGACAAGAAGCAGTTATGGGGAATATATAAGAGCACTATCTTACCTTTAGGCCCACAAATTATTACAAGAATCAAGTTTATGGATTTTTCAAAAGACTATGATATTATATATACACAATAGAATATTACTCATCAATAAAAGAGAATAAAATTATGCATTTTCAGGTAAATAGATGGAATTGGAGAATATCATGCTAAGTGAAGTAAGCCAATTCCCCAAAACCAAAGGCTGAATATTCTCTCTGATTAGTGGATGCTGATAGAAAGATGGAAAACTGAGCTCTATATATGTACTATGACTTGAAATGCATTTGAATAAATAAACAAACAAATAAATAAATAAATAAAATTTGAAAAGACCATGACGTTTCTGACATGAAAGGAGCCAAGATCTTAGGTATCAGAATCACCTGGCGAATTACTAAAGAATGTAAATGTTCATTGTGGGAGAATACAGCTTGGAGTTTGGCGTTTTTCACCTAGATATTCAGGTGATTCAGATACCCACTATGTGTTTGAAAACAATTGCTTTAGAGGATTAATTTTCCCAGAGGATGCTTTAGAAAGTGTAACAATACAATGTTTACCAACTCTCATCTACAAAGTGCTCTACAAAGATATCTCAAATAATGAGGCCTTTCATCACTTTTAACTTGTTTCTAAAAATCTTCTATTTTATATATAATCAATGATATCCTATACATCTTGGATATTTATCTGATCTCTCTGTGCATGAAAACATCTTCAACTTTTATTTGGCTTCTCTTCCTACACATCTGGTTCATCTTTTCTCACTGCTTCCTCTGACCCATAGTGGATTTCTAGAATTTTTTTTTTTTTTTGGTACTGGGGATTGAACTTAGGCGTACTCAACCACAGAGCCACACATCCTCAGCCCTGTTTTGTGTTCTATGTAGAGACAGGGTCTCACTGAGTTGCTTAGCGCCTCGCCATTGCTGAGGCTGGCTTTAAATTCTTAATTCTACTGTCTCAGCCTCCCAAAGTGCTGGAATTTCAGGCATGTGCCACAGTGCCCAGCTGATTTCTAGGATTTTACATAAATATAAGTCAACATTATGGGAATATCAGCTCTTGAAGAAATGGAAAAAAACCTCAAATCAATAGTATTACCTTTTGTCTTTCCCATGCACTCATTCTCATGTCATTGATTCCCTTTAGGGAACAAGAGGAGGTTGATTCTGTCCCGAATCTGCTTTGTCTTTACTCCATAGATGATTGGATTGATGGCAGGAGGGATAGTCACATAGAGGTTGGCAAACAGTATGTGGAAGGAGTGAGGTATACTGTGACCAAAACGGTGGGCAAGAACGGAGAATATGGCTGGGGTGTAGAATGTAAGAATTACCCCAACGTGGGAACCACACGTACTAAGGGCTTTTTGGCGGGCATTCCAAGATGGAAGGTTAAAGACAGCACGAAGTATGAGAGTGTAAGAGATGCCAATGAGGATCAGATCTGACATGACGGTCATTACAGGCACAGCAAATCCATACCATATATTGATGGAGATGTCTGCACAGGCAAGCCGGGCAACCCCTATATGCTCACAGTATGTGTGGGGAATGATGAGTGTTTGGCAGAAAGGTAGTCGCTTTAATAGGAACACACATGGGAAGATGATACAAAAGCTCCTGCTGATAATACCTATCACCATCTTGGTAATAACCCGATGGGTGAGAATCGCAGAGTATCTTAGAGGGAAGCAAATAGCAACATAGCGATCAAATGCCATGGCCAGCAGGATAGCAGAATCCATGGCAAAGCTGAAGTGGAGGAAAAACATCTGAGTAAGACATCCAGAGAATGTGATCTCCTGAGGACCCAGCCAGAAGATACTCAGTGTTTTAGGTACACATGTATTAGACAGGATGAGATCTGTAGCAGCCAGCATGGAGAGGAAAAAGAACATGGGCTCATGGAGGCTGCGCTCCATGAAAATAAGGTAGAGAAGGACACCGTTTCCTGCCAGGGCCACAAAGTAGATAAAAAAGAAGGGAATCCCAATGTAGTCGTGGAACTGCTCCAGCCCTGGGATTCCAAGCAGGATGAACATGCCCCGATTGAAGCTGCTCACGTTGAATGCCACCATTATGGTCATGAGTTAGATGAATTTCAGAAACTGAAAATAAAAATTGTATGACATTTGGTTACCATCATCTACAGACATTAACCTCTGAGCCTTCTCCAATATCATCCACTCACTTTCAGTTCCCAGAAATGATCAATTATCTTCTTCTCTTTACTAAGAAATGTCTGCCACACTTTCAGCCATAATTTTAAGTCATCATAGAAGTGGTATTAAAACATTTTCCCAGAGACATAAGTCATAAAACTGAATTCGGTCTTGCCTGTATATCAACAACTCAGAAAATTCTCTAAGAAAACGTGTACATAGAATAATATTAGGCATAGACTCACTTCATTGCTCGTTAGGGATTGGAGCAAAATTCAAGGTGAAATCCCATCCCTGGAGAAATGGCATAACTAATATGTAGGATCACAAGGTGATTAATAAAGGCAGCATCAATTTCTAAATCCTAGGTAGAACAGGGACCTCCTTTCTTGCTTGCTTCTCCCTCACACTAAAATATCTTCCCTGGTTCTCATTACTGTTATAGGGGAAAAAAAATTCTTCCCCAAAATTTAAGTTTTCAATGGATTAATCTGCCTTCAGACATTCCTAGCCCAGAGTAGTGCTCAAGAAAAGGCAGACTATTTATCCAGGTTCAGTGGTGCACACCCGTAATCCTAGCAATTCAGGTGGCTGAGGCATGAAGATTGCAAGTTCAAACCCAACCTCAGCAACTTAGTGAGGCCTTAAGCAAATTTGTGAGCACTTGTCTCAAAATAATAATAATAATAATAATAATAATAAGAAGAAGAAGAAGAAGAAGAAGAAGAAGAAGAAGAAGAAGAAAAGGGCTGGAGATTTAGCTCAGTGGTTTCGTGCCCCTAGGTTCAATCCCTGGTGTCAAAAAAGAAGGAGGAGGAGGAGAAAAAGAGGAAGAGGAAGAGGAGGAAAAAGAAGGAGGAGGAGGAGAAGAAGAAGAAGAAAGGAACAGACTATTAGCTGGGCAGTGTGGTGCACACCTATAATCTTGGAAGGTTGAGGCAGGAGGATCATAAGCTCGAGGACAGATTCAGCAACTTAGCCAGAGACCTTGTCTCAAAATAAAATTAAATAGGGATGTGTGGCTCACTGGTTAAGCATTCCTCTGTTCAGTCCCTGGTACCAAAAGGAAAGAAAGAAAAGATTAAAAACAAAAGGCAGACTCTGATAACTTAGTATATTAGATTTGCCTCATGGAAAGATGATTAAATCCTTCACCCAAACCTCAAAGAAGAGAAACATGAAAAGGGTAGCCTGGTCTCTAGACAAAGTTGCTCAATGGCATTCTTGCCCAGTCTAGTCCACTTAATGACTCATGATTGAGAAACTGTCTTGAAACAGTTGAACCTTCCTCTAAAACTCTTGTATTTTGTGACATGACAGACAACTCCTTCTCTAACCTTGGTGCCACTCTTCTTTTTCTCTATGTGTCCCTTGAGTGTTGGAATTCTGCAGTGCTCTGTGCACATCTACGACTTCCTTGGTGGACAAACTGCACCCAAGTGATCTTCAAAAATGCTGTGACTTTCACTGAGACTCCTAGATTGGACATTTCGAAGTTTTTGGTTTTAAATACAGTCCTCTCTCCTCAGTCACAGAATTAGTTACCCTGTGCCTGCCATCTTCACTTAAAACTCCCACAGGTACACCCCACTCAGAATATTCCAAATTATCCCACTTGTCTGTCTTTTGCACCAACCCAGATTCTACTACATTGTTTTGTAACTCAACAAATGACAGCACATCACAGTGTTTTTCAGTCTAGAAACCTTAGTGCTGTCTTAATCCTATCTTCTTCACAAACAAGCACCCTCCTCATCTTGTAAACCATTATCATATCACAAGTTTTCACCCTCCAAGTATCTCTGTGTTACATCCACTCATCGCTCTCTCTTCACTGATTGCTCTAGCCGGCATTAAGACCTGTGCATTGGGTTCCTAATTGAAATGCATTTTCCTTTAGAAATTAAAAAATGGGGAAGGAGGTTGAAAAAGAGCCAGAAATTATATACAGAAAATGAAAATAGTATTTAAAATATATTACCTGATGTACTCTTTTTGGTTTACCTAACTTTAAGGCTGGCCTTGGAAGTATATTCTTACTATTCCCAGAGAGAAAAAGAAAATGGGAAACCTATCACTTCTAGGTGGGAGAAAATGGCAAGGATGAAGTCAGCAGTGGATTTCATCTGTGTGCTACTCTAAGTAAGCTCTACTTTCCTACCAATAGGTTCAGTTCCAGGAGAGGCCAATACACAAAGAAGCTTCAGCAAGAGCCCATGACACAGGGGCTAGAGTTGTGGCTCAGTGGTACAGCACTTGCCTAGCACAAGTGAGGCACTGGGTTCAATCCCCAGCACCACATAAAAATAAATAAAGGTAAAAACAAGGGGCTGGGATTGTGGCTCAGTGGTAGAGCGCTTGCCTTGCATGCGTGAGGCACTGGGTTCAATCCTCAGCACCACATAAAAATAAATAAAGATATTGTGTCCATCTACAACTAAAAAAAATTTTTAAAAAAGACCAAAACAAAACAGAAGTTATAAAAACAAACAAAAAAAGAACACCCAGGACACAGGATCCAGAGTTCCAACTCAGTACTACAAAGTCGTGTGAAAGCTCCCTTTCCCACATCAACCACACCCTACCACATAGACCCTCCCATGATATCTAAGGAGAGGAAGAAGGACAGTACAGAAATTGAAAGGAAAAATACAAATTAACAATTATGATTCTTGAATAACCAGAAACACATACACTAATCTACATGAAATCAGTAGAAGTTGTCAGAAATTTCCTCCTTCCAAATGGTACCTAAACAAGACAATCGAAGTATATATGTTTGGGTATGTGAGTGTACAGCGCTGGGTGTTGAACCCACGGCTTTCCGCACACAAGGCAAGGAGTAAGCCATACCACTAGCCTATCTTCTTATTTATAAAAAACAGTTTATTTAGAATACAATTGATTTCCAAGCATACAAAAAGCTTAAAAGTTCTCTATCCTCATTCTTTTCTTTTGTTTGTTCTCTTTAGTTATACATGACAATAGAATGTATTTTGACATAGCAAACATACATGGAGTATAACTTCACATTTTTGTGGTTATACACAATGTGGAGTTACACTGGTTGTGTAATCATATATGCACATAGGAAAGATATGTCTACTTCATTCTACTGCCGTTCTTATTCCCATCTCTCTCCCTTCCTTTCATTCCCCTTTGTCTAATCCAGTGAATTTATATTCTCCCCCCACCTCACCCTACCCCTACTTATTGTGAGTTAGCATCCATATATCAGAGAGAATTTCGACCTTTGGTTTTTTGGAATTGGCTTATTTCACTTAGCACAGTAGTCTCCACTTGCATCCATTTACCAGCAAATGCCATAATTTCATTTTCCTTTATGGTAGAGTAATATTTCATTCTGTATATGTGCCATATTTTCTTATCCATTCATCTATTGAAGGGCACCTAGTTTGGTTCCATAGCTTAGCTATTTTGAATTGAGCTGCTATAAACATTGATGTGGCTACATTACTGTAGTATGCTGATTTTAAGTCCTTAGAAATACAGAACACTTCATGAATTTGTGTGTCATCCTTGCCCAGGAGCCATGCTAATCTTCTCTCTATTGTTCCAATTTTAGTAAATGTGCTGCCAAAGTGAGCACTCTCTGCTTGTTTTTAAAAGTATCATAACTATTTTATAAAAGCTTAAGTGCTTCATTCATTCACTCAAATGATATTTTTTAAGTCTTAATTTGTGGCCAGATGGAGCAACATCACACAAACTTATAAGTAGTGAATTATAGCAATGCCGTAGAGAGTAGATAATGGCAGCCTGAATTAAGGGAACAATAGAGATTGAATACTGACTTCTGACATATAAAAAAAATGGAACTGGTAGATCTTGCCTATTGTTAGAAGGATGATAGAAAAAGCAGCCAGAGGTGTTAAAAAATTGAAAGCTCTTTCATCTCCATGAACTTCCTGATACATTTTTAAAAATTTGTTTATTTGCTCATTTGTTATATTTTTCTTGGATTCTGCTTTGTCTCACAATTTGAGAAAATAATTTAAGAGTCATCAAAATATGCCCACTTGTCAGCTATACACCCAGGGCAACAAATGAATGTTACTTGGAAACACATTAACTGGCTGGGTGAATAGCATCCACTTTTTTAGATCTCCAATACATAACTCACACCTGAAGAATTTACATAAAATTCTTTTGTACCTAAGCAGGTCCTGTGACATTACTGACATCACGGTAGGATGCAGCTTGTAGATGACACTCTAAAAACCTTCAAAATTTTCTTTGCCTAGTCTTAAGCATTATGTTAACACCACACCTCAGGTGAGAGCATCAGTGCTGAAGAGCCCACAGAATCCTCTCCCACGTCAAAAGTGAGATAACTTTAGTCCATCAACTATGTCACCCCCAACTTAACCTTCGCATCCTGAGAATACTTCTGTCTGAAATCCTGCACTTGTAATTGATCTTGACATTCAGCTGAGTTAATTGTCTCTTTTTCAATGGCTAACTTCCACTCATCTACCATCCCCAGCAAGCTTTACTAACTAGAAATGTTCCTAAGAACTCATGGGGCATTTTGCATGCTTGAATCAGAATGCTTACTGCACCATTTTAATTTTGCTTTATTAGCTTTTTCATGTAGTAAACAGTAAACTTTAACAGGATGGAATTCAGGTTTCTTTCATGCCTTTATTCTTAGAAGAGAGTCTGGTGCAGTGTTCAATAAGTACATGGTGAAGAAATTACCATAGGAGTGTCCTTGGGACTCCACACTAATTAATTTAGTCATTCAATAATAATCAATGATGTTGGGAATATAGTTCACTCATGTTCACTACCTTACCATTAACCTTCCTCTCTTTCCCAACTGCCCCCACACATCCTACCATAATAACACAAGGCATTGTTCTACACTTTAACCCTGGGACATGGAAGATCTCCAAGAGCACAGGTACTTGCTTCCCATATTCCTTCAACCTGATAAAGACTCGCCAAAGGAATCTATTGTCACTACACCCCACTGAAAGATAGTCTGGAAGCAAGGACACAGGAAGATGTGGGAAATGAGCACCTTCCTCACCCACCTTCAATGTTGTAAATAAAATAAAAGATCTGTAGCTTTGCATTTTCATGATTCACTCAGTCTTCCCAGAAATCACAAACTGTGTATTTTCTTTAATCTATTCATAAGTTCTTTGTCTTAGATCACACTCCTTTTGATCACACAATCCTGATTTTTGTCTTTGGCAAATGTTCTACTCCTTATTATTTATTTTGTCTTTAGCAAATATTTTAGTTATTTTTGTCTTTAGCAAAAGACATTCTACTCATTATTGATTGATCTCTGATTGATTAATGAGTATTGCTCTCTTCTCTCCCAAGACTAAAAATATTGTCATGACACATCCTGTACCGCTATATGCTCCCTTGCACTCAGCATTAAACACAAGACATGTTTTTCAGTAAATTATTTAACATAAAGTACAATAATTTATGGCTTATTTTTATTTTACATGTATCCATGTGATGATGATCTTATTTCTAAACCCCCAAACATAATGGGCACCCGTGGTTGGTCTACGAATTGCAGAGAACTGTTCCTAAGATCCATCCCAGAAGACAAGTTCTCACTTCATTTTGCATGTGTGCTCTTCCATGGCATTTATGGGGAAATGGGCATCTTGGTGCTTGCCCCCATCTTCCTAAGAAACAACAGACACTCCCTCACCTATGTGCTCACAAATACAAAACAAATATAAACACATGCTTACACTTAGGAGTTAACTGGAAAGTCTCTGCTTTGGACTTCAGGTGTTTTTCTCCAGATGGCTGGTCTCAGTCTGGTATGAACAGCCCTAAATATATCATAACTACTTATTGTCTTAAATATTTTTCATATTCTTAACACTAGAACTGTTGACCCCCAGAAAAATCTTAAAATATTTTGGGGAATTTAGTGGTAAGAACTTAGAATTAAGCTCCTGCTGGCTCCACTGGCACATGCCTGTAATCAAGCTACTCAGAAGGCTGAGGCAGGAGGAAGTTTTAACCAGCCTGGTCATCTTCACCAAAGGAGCTGGACATGTAGATTAGAAGGAGCACTTAGGAGGTCCTGGGTTTCCTTTCTAGTCCAAAAATGATTTTGAAAAGGAAGAAAGAATTGACATCTTGCTAAGCATTCCTTTTTTATTCCACTCTCTTAAGTATAAGCTCTAGAACTACGTTCAGGTTTTAACCTAGGTCTTTCATACTTCCTCTCGTTCACCCTTTCCTTACCTCCTTTGCTGTTCTTCATCAGGCCCACACCCCATCAGTTTTTACCTCCTCCAAGAGTTCTGCACTGCTCCCCATAAAGTTATACCTTGGAGGTCCTGGTCCTGGAATTGTTTTTGCAAAGGCAGGATTAGAAACAGGGGGTACGAATATAAAATAGGTCAAAGGCAGTCCACAGACAGAAGCAGTCAAGGTCAGGAAGAACAGGTAGAGGGACAAAAGGAACAGACATGGGATCCTGGTCACAGCAGGAAAGAACAGAACCTGGAGGGTTGAGCACAAACATACCTCGTTTATCTTCTCCAGGGATTAAAGACAAATTAGAAGAAAGAGCCTCTGAGCCATAGATGCCTAGAGTCTCCAGTGCCTCAAATTAGTCTAGAATGTCAGCAATGATTCACACAAATGAACACCCCCTAGATTAGGAACCTATTTCTCTGCTAATATTAGTGAAAACTTGTATGTTAGAATTCAAAAACATAGTGTAAAGATGTAAATGGGTAGTATCTTTCTCTTATCCATTCCAATCTCCATGGCCAACACCCCTAAAAGAAAAGGCAGGTTGACAAGAAAAAAATATCATATTTATTCAATCTCATTTTTTAGTGGTCACAGGAGATTTCAGAAATAAAGATCCAAAGACTCAGGGAAAATTATATTTAAGTTTAGGTTCAGTGATGAATGGACAGCTGGGTAGAAATGTGGACAATAAAAGGTAGGATCTCATGGTAACTAGGTGGGGAACTTAATGAAACTCATTTGTTCAGATTCTTCTTAGTCTGTGCAGCATTCCTTTCTCTCCATGTATAATGCAGAAGCCTCAGAAATTAAGGTCTTAGATCCTACTTTCAGGTGAGGTAGACGAACAACCTCTCTAGGTTTTATGTCTTTCCTTCAGGGAGAGTTTTAGTTTATACACTTTTCTTGAGGAATAAAAATTTTACTTTCTATGGCATTTTTTTCTGGGGATAAACAGGAGAAAGAGAAAGGAGAGATGGAGGAGAGCAGAGAAAACTTGCTTCTGAGGTCCTTCTAATTCCCTGTGTTTCAAAGTACTCAACATGCCACAGACCACTCTTTGGGGTAAAATGTTATAATACCACTGATAGCATAACTGCATCAAAGTTCTTCATCTAGCTTGATCAGCTAAAGAAGACTTAGAACTATCATGCCTTCTGGCCCAGTCCTGAATTCCTAAAGTTTGCTGTGTAGAGACTATTTTTGTGTTCTTCTGAATACTTACAGATTAATTGATGGTGGGTGATTGATAAATCTTTATTGAATTGAAATACATCCCCTTGTATCCTTTGATGACAATGCCCTGGAGACATATTTCAGTGCCTTCCATCTCTGCAGATGTGAAGAGTGAAGGGTTTTGAAAAATAATATTCCTACAAGACAGCTCCCCAGGAAAAATGAAGGGACAGTGTAACTCAGGAGAAGGGAGGTGAAATTAGCCAAGCATTAAACCTCCCTCAATACATCCTTTCCCAATAATAATGCGCTCTGAGGGAAAAGTAAACTTTCATTCCTTCCTGAGTTCATCCCCATTATTCTTACCAAAAGCAAACATTTATCCCTTCCCAACCACGATGGATTCTGAAGGAAGGAGGTGAATACTGAAACCCTGGGCCCTGGACTTTTACCCTTTCCCACTGCAGATGAGTCCTGGAAGGAAGAAAGCAAATAGTGAAGCTCTAAGTAACAATGGGTCCCAGAGTGAACACTGAGTTGTGAGCTTTTCCCAGTGACAAAAAGTTTCAAACTTTTTGCAACTGCCTTCCTGAGTTAAAATTTTAACCTGCACAACTAGGTCCCTGACTGTCCAAACTGCATATCCGCAGTCTCCAATGATTAATTCACCCTCTTCGTAACCTCAGACTCCTTCTGTAACCCTGAGGCCTCCATACCCAGAAAATGAGCCCTCCCTTGCCTGAAGCGTTGACTTCACTGCAGAATCAAGGAGAGCTTGCTGATCTGATGTTTGCTTCCCATCTCCTGCCTCCATCATCTGGTCGCCCTGTGCTTACAAGGAGGTCTCTCTTTCCAATGGTTTCTTCAATGGTCAATTTTGCTTGGCAAATTCTTGGCCATTTTTCATGTTCAATCTGTGGTGAATCAGCATTGACATTGTATTGAGCTCATTATGTATAAGGTGGGCTAGTCACATTGTATAGGGTGAAGGTCTGACACAAATTATATTTAGGTCTGAAAATCACAGATGTACAGCCTGAATGTTTTAGTCTAATCCTTCAAAAGTATATTCCTTTACACAACCTCCTGTGAATCCAGTGAGGAAGATGAGTTTCAAAGTGTAGTGGCAAAAATCTAGCATTTAGTTTCTGTTCCCCTCATTTCTCAACTTGTGCTAAAAAAAAAAAAAAAAATACGTAATTTTTCTGGAAATAAGTTTACACATCTATGAAACAGGAGTAAAAATTTGGAAATGTTTACAGACAAGCTCAGAGAAATAAGAGAGAAAAAAAATAAGTCTTTCTCTATGATGCTGTGGAATTTTATTTTTCTTTATGTTAAATTATAAATCCGGATTCCCAGGCTGGGGCTGTAGCTCAGTGGTAGAGCACTTGCCTAGCAAGCGTGAGGCACTGGGTTTAATCCTCAGCACCACACATAAATAAAAAATGAATAAAATAAAGATCCATCAACAACTAAAAAAAACATTTTTAAATCAATCAATCAATCAATCCAGATTCCCATCATACAAAATAGGGATTTCATCCATTAACTAAAACTCATTTATTTTAACCCATTTATTGAGTATTTATTATGTGCAATAGGAATACAATGGTAAATAAGGCAGGTACTGACTTGGTCTTTGTGACTAATGGAGACCATAGACATTAAAATCTAAATACAAAGGTAATCATCTCATCAAGACTTTGATTAGTCCTAAAACTAAAAGTACATGTGCCATGAAAATGTATATAAGAGATACTATTCTAGTATACAGTATTCAAGGAAGGAATTTTAATTGAAGCCTAAATAAGAGTTGCCAAACAACAGTGAATAGAAATCCTACATATTTGAGAAACTGAAACTAGGCAAGTAATGATGGTTGTGTGGTCTTAATTCAATAATAGCTGTATCCATCTAGCCTGTTGGGACATTTTCACCAACTTCTTCAAAACACAGAAATAACTCCACCAAGATTCCACAAATGTATTTTTCAGCTGAGTATATAAGAGGGATGGTGAGTTTAGGACATAAAAAATGACTAAAATAATGAACTGTGAAATCTATGCTAGTTATCAACAGATATGTAAATATCAACAGTTATGAACAATAGCTGAGAGAAAAGATTTCTGCTGAAATCTTTGATGCTTGAATACACTTGAAAAACATTAAAAACACGAGGTGTGTTTAGGTCTTTTCATTAGGCACAGTGTAAGAAAATATAAAAGAGTGTTTCAGCCTTCAAGAAACATGAAATAGTTATTGGATAGAAAACTACATAAGAAAATAAATGATAGTTTTTAATAAGGGCAAAAATAAAGTTCCTATATGAGACTCTTCTGAGCTACCTTACAGACATTTCACGTAGAAAAAAATATATATCTCAACACACACACACACATGGGTTTTTATGTCAGAATGCCAATTTTATTCATTACTTCCTCAAAATTTTAAATACATGTTCATTATGACTTAAAATATGCCTTTATTTCAAGTGGAGATTTGAGATATAGATAATCTTATCCTGAGACAGTTTCCCAAGAGGACTATTGATGGCTTCCACCCAACTCCATCGAACACCAACACCAATTATATTTTATGTAAAATCACAGGACACTGGGTATAGCAACATAAAATAAATCAGTTCTGGAATTACTTGCTCAAAGATTCAGGGAACTGCAGATGAATTATAAATAAACATGAATTAAGTGTAAGTAAACGTTAGTGCTCTGCTGCATCCATTATCAGTTTTTCCACCAAAGCAGGGATGGGGGGGGGGGGCAAGATAACTAAATCAAGAAAACAGTTCATATTTGAGAAGTTTAAATATCTTATCTTTCTCTTCTTTTTCACTTTCACTTTCCTAAACGTAAATAAAAGGTAACACTTGGAGTTTGTGAGAGCTTGTTCTTTTCATTTAAGTTTTCCATGCCCTGCAATCATCTTAAAGGAGGACAATATTTATGCATAATCCTGAGGACCTGGAATCATTGAAGAAGTTCAAAGTAAAGGTGACCCAATCACATGCAATTTGTAAAATGCTCACTCTGGCTTTCATAGAGTGCATTAGAAGGCACAAGTTTGGAATTCCTTCAAAAATATAATGAAATACTCTCAGAGAGATAGATAATACATTAGAGTTCTATCAAATTCCATGTCATAATAAAGGTCAGAAAGTGATGTTTATATCCACTAGAATGACTTATAAATACTTCAGACTCAATGTTCAATTTAAATATTGACTTAACTTTGTCAAATGGTATCATAGGAGAAATAAAGGCATGTCACAGTTCTAAGGCATTAGCATTCCTATTTTTGATAGTGCCATTTACCACAAAGGAAGATGGAAAGGAACACTTAGTACAGAGAAAGAGAGGGAGTTTCCAGGTCTCTTTTGGAGAAATTAATTTGATAGAGTTTGTAAGTCATCCGTGTGAGTAGAATCCCAGGAAGTAATTAGATGAAGAGTTCAGAATTCAGAATCATATAGAGCTGCATTTGGATTCTCTATTAAGCATCTTTCTCATCTTTCTATAATTTTGTTAAGTCTGTGACTCCTCATTCAAAAACCAAATTAACTAACATTACTCTCTGAAACTTAGTTTTAATTATTGATGTTAAACCATAAAATAAAATCTAAGGGATATTTTAAAAAAGCTTTTTTAAAAAAAAAAAAAAAAAAGCTTTTCTTGGTGCATTCAATTAAGAGAAATAGGTACAAGGATGTGCTTTCCCAGATGGGCAGGATAAAATAAAGCAAGTGGCGAAATTTAGGAAAAAGCAATAATAGTGTATACTATCTATACCAAAGTTTGAAACATAGTGTTTGATAATTATAACAAAGACTATTGATAACTACATAACACAGGAAGGCAGAAGACTTTTGCATTTATTCAAAACCACAGGATGAGTTGCATGTGGGGAAATATCTATTTTTCAAATATCTTCAAAATTAGCAACAAGAATAATTAGAACGTTAGTGCTTTGCTGCATCCATTATCAGTTTTTCCACCAAAGCAGGGATGGGGGGGGAGCAAGATAATTAAATCAAGAAAACAGTTCATATTTGAGAAGTTTAAATATCTTATCTTTCTCTACTTTTTCACTTTCCTATATTCTGTATAAGGTAGAATACTTACATTTCAAATTATTAAGTTATACCTTAATTTTGTGTCTTCTATGTTACGTAAAATTTCAAGAAATCACACTAATCTAAAATTTCCCCTTTAGAATCCACTCACTGTGGCCTCTTCCAAGAGAAGAGAAGAATAAATTTGTCCTGGATCTGCTTAGTCTTCACTCCATAAACAACAGGATTTAGAGCAGGAGGGATGGCCACATAGAAGTTGGCAAATAGGATGAGGACATTTCGAGGGACACCGTGCCCAAAGCGATGAGCAAGGATGGAGAAGAAGGCAGGTGTGTAAAACATGAGGATAACACAGACATGGGAGCCACAGGTGCTCAGTGCTTTTTGGCGGGCACCCAGAGATGAGAGTTGAAAGACAGCACGGAGGATGAAGACATAGGAAACAGCAATAAGGATGACATCCGAGATGACAGTCATGAGAGGTACAGAAAATCCATACCAGATGTTGATGGAGATGTCAGCAGAGGAAAGCCGAGCAACACCTATATGCTCACAGTATGTATGTGGGATGATGCGGGTCCTGCAAAATGGTAATCGTTTTAGAAGAAACACATCTGGCAGGATGACTGAAAAGCTCCTCACAACAATGCTCACCATAAGCTTGATGATCACCTGTGGAGTCAAGATGGTGTTGTATCTCAAGGGGAAGCAGATAGCCACATAACGATCAAATGCCATGGCCAACAGAATGGCCGAGTCCACTACAAAGCTGAAGTGCAGGAAAAACATCTGCGTGAGACAACCAGAGAAGCTTATTTCTTGGGAGCCAAGCCAGAGGTTGCTGAGCAGTTTGGGCACTGTGGCAGTGGACAAGATGAGATCTGTGCTGGCCAGCATAGACAGGAAGAAGAACATGGGCTCATGGAGGCTGTGCTCAACTGCAATGAGGTAGAGCAGGATGCAGTTGCCCACAATGGCCACAAGGTAGATGACACAGAAGGGAATCCCAATCCAGAGGTGGAACTGCTCCAGGCCAGGTATTCCAACAAGGATGAAGGAACTTGGGTTGTAACAGCTGGAGTTATACATGATCTTCAGTCTGGGATCCGCTGGTTCTTGAGTCCTGAGGACAAACCAGTTGTTACTGTGAATTATGAAATCTGCCCATTCTACTGTGTTGCTGAAAATAGTTGGTTCCTGCAACTGCCACATTCAGGGCTCCTACAGTAGAAGCACGTCCTACCCCAGGGATGGGCTGGCGCCTGTGGAATTGACTAGTTTTAGGCATTCACCATAACATATATATATGTGTGTGTGTATATATGTACACACACACGCTAATAAACCCTATGAGATAGCTATCTTGTGTGTCAAAAATTTTGTATGTACATCAATAATTTTCTTTCCTATTGTAGATTATTTAAATCAGTCCCTCATTCATAGAGAAAAAAATCAATTGTGAAGAAAAAGGCAAAAGAGATAAGAAGAGGGAGGACATGGAAAGAGAATAATAAAGTAGTAAAAATATTATGTGTGATGAAGACACATTGTGAAGAATGGGGAACTACTGACTTTCATAGAGGAAATTTTATGTTTCAGGGAATGAATCTGGTAAAATCAATTGAAGAGTTTGGATAAACAGGAGGAAAAAAATAGCAAAAAAGAGAAGGAAAAAGGGCAGATTTCAGGGCTGGGGTGATGTGGGAAGTTTCACTTTCACAATTGAAGTATTGTTCAAATTAGGAGGTGTCTTTATTGAGATGTTCTACCAGAGGACACTCAGGGACAGGGGAACAGCATTCTCTCTGCTCAAGGAGCAGTGAGTTCAGGGGATGATTTAGGACTTCACTGGCAATACTGGACATTTTAGAGGAATCCTCTCTGTTCTCATTGTTAACTGAGGAGACAACTCTACCTATCAGTGAGTCTGACAACACCTCCTAAACACAAAACAGCCGGTGTAATTTGTCATAGGCAAAATCAAACACAGTAGACTCTCCTCCACTGAAATTGAAACAAAGAATTGCAAAGAAGTCTTGTCAAAAAAGTTTTCTGTTCCTTTCTGGTCTGCGAGTGTTTGGACTCTATCTGTGGAAAGTTCCATCTGTGTACTAAATAGCACCTTTGGGGTGGCTCTTACCTTGAAAATGCCCTTCACACTTTCTATGTGAAGATATGTATAACTCCATTTCTGTGATCTATTTTATAGAGTACTTTGAAAAGAGAATGGAAAGGAATTGGGCACACGGATACCAGAAGCAAAGCACTGGAGAGGTCCCACAGCACATATGCCAACCTTACATGAGTTTTGAAGTGGTTTTGCTTTTACTCTACCCAAAAAATTTGAAAAATCATTCAAAAGCTTTTAAGGATAGGAAGTGGACTTTACAAGCAAGTCACAACATCTCTGATGAATGTGTTTGGCAGGACACAAGAAGAGTTTGGAGATGCCACATTCGGAATTTATGACATCTCTTCTAGGTCCCCAGTTACAGCTTTACATAAGGAGGGTTTTCACTTAGTTTTGAATTTCAGAGTCCTCAATCAACCCAAGCAAACATAATCTACGTAGGAGAAATGTAACTGGTTCCCATTCCCTAAGGCAACCCCCTGTATCAATGCGTCCTCTAAGTTCCATCTTCAGGGCTGATGCAGACTGAACTCCTACAGGGACTGAGCTTCTATGGAGACTGTATAGCAACAGAGTCCCCATGTAGTCATACCTAAAATGATGGTCATGTGGTCTCCTGAGAGCTGAAAAGCAGATGGACTGAGAAAGCCACCAAGCATCTCTGGAATTCTGGAGAAAATACCACTTGTAGCACGGAATTGCTGCCCCAGCTCAGTAGGAAGTACATTCCTCAGGAAAACATCGAAGGAGAAGAAAACTCAATAATCATTACGACTACAATGGGATGCAAAAGAAAACATCCAAACTCAGGTCTGCTGCTTTAGTGAAAACTTTGTTTCTTTTGCCCAAAGAGCCCTTTCGTTCTGAATTCCTGGCTCTATCTATTGCTGGCTCTAAGTACAGACCAGCTATATTTGCTGGCCTGCACTTGAAGTCAATAGTCTCCTCAGGCTATATCTTCTTTTCATAGAATCACTAGTGCCAGAAGAAATCCTTTCTCCCAGGGCCAGGTCCTTCAGGGCTCAGCCCACACTTGGACCCTGAGTAAAAGGAGTCTGCATTGTCTGATGAAATGACAGAATCAGTGAAAGCCTTTGTCTTCAATTGACTGCAGTTTTTAACTCACCAAACTCTGAATTCTGTCTCTTGGTGAACAGGGTTAGTGGAAAGTATCTATTTAGAAGAAACTGAGTACAGTTTTAAACTAGGAAAGATTCTAGTAAGAGGTAAATGAAAACATTTATGCTTTTGCTCATATTCCCAGGAGGTCATTCAGATTAGGTGGGGCTCTCCACTCCCATTCCCTCAGAAGAGACAAAAAGCCATCATATTAAGTCATTTCTCTTGAGATGGAATGTCACTGGGGGTTTTAATAGCCTTTAGATATTGGATGCCCCTGCCCCCCAGGAGATTTGGCCTAAGACAAATCAGACGCCATCAGTTGAGGCCAAATTCTGAGAAGCTGAAGAATATTTCTGTATTATTCAGTATTTTTTTCATTAGTCTTTTTGTATAAACTGTCACCAATATTATTTCCATACAACTAAGACTTTCTAGATTGTTGATATTGGAGTGAGTGTAAGTCCTGCAATTTTGTCTTCAAAATTTTCTTACCCATTCTCAGTACTTTGCATTGACATAAAAGTTTTATAAGTTATGTTTCATAACTAACACACACACACACACACACACACACTGAAGCTAGATTATTTGATTGCACTGAATTTATATGTTAAAATGTAAATACTTGATATTTTTGTGATATTGAATATTTATACTATATTATAAATGTAATACATGTCCTCATTAATGTAATTTTAAATAATTTCCCCAATAATGGATGAAAATGTCCATATGTACTTAAAAATACAAACATAAATTTTTTGGATGCTGAATATATTTGTATCATGCAGCCACTATAAAAATATTTCCCTAAATTGCTGACTTTAAACAACAGAAATAGATAATCTATTGCAATACACAAGTCTGCTGTCCACCTCACAGGGCTGAAAACAAGGTGTTGAGATGGTTGTATTTCTTTTGAGAAACTCTAAAAGAAAACATTTCCTTGCTTTTGCTGGCCACTAGAAAGAATTCCACTTGTCTTCAAAACCAGCAATGAAACTTCTGGCTTTCTACTGTAGTCACCTTTTCCTGTGACTTCCCTATTATCTCTTCATCTTCTGTTTATTTAAGAACCCTTTGATTGCATTTGAGTTATCTGGATAAACCAAGATATGACCCTATATCAAGGTTGACTAGTTTTATTTGAGTTGCAACTGAAATTTATGTGAAACTTAAATCCCCTTTGACATGTAACCTAATGTCATTACAGGCTCTGGGGTTTAGGATAAGGCAATTTTTTGTAGAATCATTATTCTATCTGTAGTTTTATAGTTTGCAAATTATGCTGATTAAATTCACTACTTTTTTTTTGATACTGAGGACTGAACTCAGGGGCACTTTACCACTAAACTACATCCTCAGCCCCTTTAACTTTTTAATTTAAGAAAGGGTCCCAATAAATTGCCTATACTGAAATCAAACCTCCAATCCTTCTGCATTAGCCTCTTAAGTATCTGGGATTACAGGCATGAGCCTTTGTGCCCAGCTTGAATTCAGTACTCTTGATTAGTGTTAGAGTGCTAGATATATTAATAATACTAGATGCAATTACATGGCATATGTTGTTGTTAATTTCTATTTGTTTGTTGTTTTTTACTTATTCAAGCTATATTGTTATATGGATGTATGTATTTATTTTCAGGTATCCTGGTCAATTGAAGGACGTTTTGGGAGAAAGTGGCTCACATTGACTTCTCTTTCTTTTTTTTTTTTTTTTTGTTTTGGTACTAGAGATTGAACTCAGGCACACTCAACCACTGAGCCACATCTCCAGCCCTATTTTGTGTTTTATGTAGAGACAGGTCTCACTGAGTTGCTTAGCAACTCACCATTGCTGAGGCTGGCTTTGAACTCACGATTCTCCTGTCTCAGCCTCCCTAAGTGCTGGAATTACAGGCGTGCACCACTGCACCCGTCTCTGACTTCTCTTTCCTTACCTCCTGCTTCTGCTCATCCTTCCAGCTATCTTGATCTATTCTTCTAGACATCCAACCTAAATCAAGCTTAGTGTAGTGGCTTGAGATCCTGATCCAGTGATGATTTTATGGATATCAAATATCTACTGAGACAAAATTAGAAAACTATGAAATAAAAAATAAAACTTTAAAAACCACTGAATAGATTTAATAAATGATTAAAGATGACAGAAGAAAGAGTAAGTAAACTTAAGGATAAATCAACAAATATTATCTAGCCCAAAAACTGTACACGTAGAATATCAAAGAAAAAAACAAAAGGGACAATATCAAAGGAATAACACACACTTCATTGGAATTCCAGAAAAAATATGAAAAATAAATATTTAAAAAACTATTTAAAGAGATATTAGCCCCCCTCTGCCCCAAATGGTCCAAGTTTAGTGAAAGAATTTTAAGGAGAATAAATACAAAGAAAACCACCATCAAGAACATCATAGAGCCGGGCGTGGTGGCTCACGCCTGTAATCCCAGCACTTAGGGAGGCTGAGACAGGAGGATCGCGAGTTCAAAGCCAGCCTCAGCATTGGCGAGGCGCTAAGCAACTCAGTGAGACCCTGTCTCTACATAAAACACAGAATAGGGCTGGGAATGTGGCTCAGTGGTCGAGTACCCCTGAGTTCATTCCCTGGTGCCAAAAAAATTAAAAAAAAATTA
>PVHX01015036.1:0-48281 GCA_004024805.1 Geosciurus inauris | reverse complement strand
CCCCCCCCCCCCCATTATGGATCAGCATCCACTAATCAGAGAGAACATTCGACTTTTGGTTTCTTGGGATTGGCTTACTTCACTTAGCATGATGTTCTCCAACATCCATTTACCTGCAAATGCCATAATTTTATTCTCTTTTAATGCTGAGTAATATTCCATTGTGTATATGTGCCACAGTTTCTTTATCCCTTCATCTATTGAAGGGCATCTAGGTTGGTTCCACGGTTTAGCTATTGTGAATTGAGCGGCTATACACATTGAAGAGGCTGCATCACTGTATTATGATTAACAAGACTCTTAAAGTGCAAGAAATAAAATCAAGAATGAATAAATGGATGCATTTAAACTAAAAAGCTGCTTCTCAGCAAAAGAAACAATGAGGTGAAGAGAAGGCCTACATTTTGGGAGCAAATTTTTGCCACATGCATATCAGATAGAGCACTGATCTCCAGGATATATAAAGAACTCAAAAACTTAACACCAAAAAATCCCCAAACAACCCAGTCAATAGATGGGCTAAGAAGATGAACAGAGACTTTTCAGAAGAAGAAATAGAATTGATCGATAAGTATATGAAAAAGTGTGCCAGCATCTCTAGCCATTAGAGAAATGCAAATCAAAACTACTCTAAGATTTCATCTCACGCCAGTCAGAATGGCAGTTATCAAGAATACAAGCAACAACAAATGTTGGCAAGGATGTGGGGAAAAGGCACACTCTTCCATTGCTGGTGGGACTGCAAATTGGTGCAAGCAATCTGGAAAGCAGTGTGGAGATTCCTTAGAAAGCTTGTAAGGAGCCACCATTTGACCCAGCCATCCCACTCCTTGGTCTATACCCTAAAGGCTTAAAAACAACGCACATTTTTTACTGTAAATTGTTTTTGACTATAAATTGTTCTGAGTGTGGTGAAGGAAGCTTACTCTCCATGCTGCCTGAGACCTGACTCATTCCTTTCCCAGTGTATCCACCCCGTATGTGCTACCCACCTGTGCATCCCCAGGAGCTGTATCACCTACCAGGTGGACGATCGCAGCGCTTGTGTACAAAGTCACCCCATAATGGTGAGGTGGTGTTGCTGGCAGCTCAGGTTTGCCCATAGAAGCTGCTGCTTCTAAATGAAAGAGGAAAGTTCTTGACATGGTAAGAAATAAAAAATCAAATGTTGAGATCTTCACTAAGAACAAATCTACCTGTGGAATTGTGAAGAAGGAAACAGGCGTGCTCTAGTTTTGCTGTTGTGCCTCAAACTGCAAAAGTTATGGTTGCAGCATGTGACCAGATATAGGTCCAGTACCACCTGTGGCTTTGGGCACCCACTGGGGTCTCGGGACGAATCTGAGGATGAGGGGACACCTGCGCATGGCATCCCTTCCACGTGCCCAGCACGTGCTGCAGGACCATGGCCTTGCAAACAGACGAAGAGAGCAGAGCTCCAAGCCACCAAGTGCCCTGTGCCAATCAATCACGTGAGCCGGTGACAGCTCACCCGCCTGGCCCAACATCCTGCCTGTGTCTCCAGCTTCTCTCATGAGCAGGCAGGTGTAACTCACATGGCTTTCACAAGGGGCGACCAGGTAACCTGACACTTCCACCTCGCCTGAGCCCTTCTGGGGGGCACGGGGTCACATGCCTGTGCCGTCTGCCCACGGCTGGGTTCCCCGCTCCCTCCCCAGCTCCCTGCACCGTTGGTATGAGGCTCACCCGTTTCATGTCCCCAAACGTGCTGTGCTTAGCAGCGAGGAACCTGCCCCTGCTCTGCTGAAGACAAGAGGCGGGGCAGGTTAAGATCCGGGTAGCCCAGCAGGGTTTCCCGGCTCCTTCTCCTGGTGGCCCCGGGGCACCACCCAGCAACAGCAGGGCACAGTGTTGGCCAATGTGTCTGGACCTTGGGGTCCGGCAGGTGCTGCGGCTGGACCTAGTGCTCTCGGAGCTGCTGGGGAGCGAGGACTTGGTCCTGCCTCTGGTGCTCTGGGGCACTTTGGGGCCAGGCGAATGCCATGTTGTAAATGGCCCCTGAAGTGCTGCCCTATGGCTTTTGTTCTCTAAGGTTCTGTCACAGGGTCAGTATAGAACGGCAGCCCTGGCAACAACATCCTGGACACAGTGTAGCAACAACAGCCTTCCCACCTTTAACTCCACGTTTCCAAGTTAAACCCATGTGGTGGTCATGTGTGATCCTGGCAACTCTGGAGGCTGAGGCAGGAGGATCACAAGTTCAAGGCCAGCCTCAGCAACTGAGCAAAGCCCCATCTCAAAAAATAAAAGGACTGGGGACAAGGCTCTGTGCTAGAGCCCCCTGGGTTCATTCCCCAGGACCATCCATGTGTGTGCGTGTGAGAAGACACAGGAGCAAGAAAATCTTTTCTAGGAAAAGTGAAAAGCGAAAAGCTTGATATCCAAAAGGGACGTGTCCTGCCCTGAAGAGGCTGGCCAGCCCACTCTCTGCACAGGCAGGAAAACATCCCTGTAGACTGCGATTGGTGATGTCCTGGCTGGCCTGCCACTTGCGATTCTCCTGCCTCAGCCTCCCCAGTTCTGGGGTCACAGGTGTGTGCCCCTGCAAGATCCCACTTCTTTAAAAGCAGACCAGCAGATGTTTGTCTCTGAGGGCATATGCTTTGGTGCTACATCAGATGCTGCTGTAGAGAGCACCCAAGTAAGACAGTGTGTGGTCTTGAGGACACTGTGGTCTCAGAGGCTGACGGGTTCCTCAGGAGACTCCAGTCCGGACATGACCACCACAGCTATGCATCCTGGGGACTCATCCAGGATTCATCCTGAGACTCCACTGGAGCCAGCTCCCCAGCCGAGGAAGCTTCTGGAGTTCTCAGTCGAAGCCATGGGGATGGTGGGGCCCAGAGGTGAGGCAGGGGCTTGGAGCAGCCAGATTTCCCAGCACCACTGATGTAACTTCCTGGATCCTGCCCCGGGCAGGGACTGACAGGCTGCCAGAGCATCTCACTGATGAAGTGCAGATCCCGCTGTGTTCACCCCAGGAATGCACTGTCCTGACGGGGCATCCTCGGCTCTTGCTGTACCACCTCTGGCCGCAGGCTGCTTCTGGTTTCCTGGTGAGATGGGAGGCCTCTGCCACACCCCTGCCCTTGCAGTTGCGTCCTTGGGCAGAGCAGGCTGCAGCTGGGACCTCCAGCAGCCTCCTGCAGCTGGACGCCCTCACCCTGCCAGCCCCAGGGTCCAGGCCCTCAGCACACGTCGGAGCACTCAGCAAAATGGAGCAGGAGGCCAGCCTGACTCCGCAACCTCCTCTCCAGGCCTGTGGGAGGCAGTTTACCACAGCCATGGACTCAGGTCCTGCAGGTACTGCACGTTCCCAGCACGCTGTGGTTAATGCTGGCAGGCAAGTTCCTTTACCATTGTACGTAGTGTCTTCTGGCTAAATGTCTTGACTGTTAAGGACCAAGCAGGAGTCCAGAATGTCTGTAATCACGACAGACACACCATCCTACACAAGTGGCCCAGGGACATGCCAGCGTAGGTGTGCACACACGCTTGAGCCGCCCCACAAGTCCCTGCTGCTCTTAGGGGGACACGGTGCTGTTTCTGTTGTTGCACGTTCCGCACGTGCGACCGAGCACCCTGCAGCCTGCACTCTGTGTGATTGCCTCCTCACGCCTGCTGCCCACCTGAGGAGCCTCTGTGGTGCTCTCCATGGTGGCTGCTCTGAGGTCCCCACAGGCCCAGGCCTCACCGCGCCGTGCACTGGGGTCAGCTTTGTGTCTGTGTGGACGTGCGTTGCCACCGTCTCCAGCGGGCAGTGTGGAGCCACCTCTGCTCTGCTCCAGGAGCCCCTCGCGCTCCTGCCGTGGTCTCAGCTCTTCACACGCACAGGAGCTCTGGGCGCCCTGCGGGCACCAGCTGCTGCCCCAATGCACATGCCTCCTGGCCGTTTGTGCCAGCGGGCCTGCAGGAGCACTGTGGAGGGGCTTTGATGCTGAACCTGGTAAGGTTTTAAACCAGCTCAGTGGCACGTGTCCGGGAAGGCCTGGCCACTCAGGATCAGAGCCAGGAGCCAGGTTCCTCCTGGAGAAGATGGGAAGCCCAAGAGGCCTCTGCCTGAGGAGGGGGCTCCCCTGTTGGGTGTGAGGGCTGAGCGGCAGGTGGCAGGGACGCAGCCAGGTCCCTAATGGCCAGTAGGACCAGCGTCTCCGTCCTGCAGCCACAAGAAACAGATGCACCGTGAAGAGGATCCAGCCCAAATGGGACACGCCAGTGACACTTTGACTTCCCTGTGTGACCTGGAGCAGAAAGGCACCACACCAGGCTCGGACTTCGGCCTGTGAGCCACGGGCTACCAGAGCCGCACCGCCACCCAGTGTTGGTGCCGTGAGAAAAACCACCCAGGAGAGTGGCTGGCAATCCAAGCGCCCCAGCTGTGGGCAGGGAGGTCACGGCAGCAGGTGAAGACCCCTGGGCTGCGTGGCTGTCACAGTCGTCCAGCACCACACCTCCCGTCACCCTGGAGACTTCTGAAACACCCCTGCTGAGCCACATTCCTGTGTCCTGTCCCCCACGCCAGCCAGACCTTCATTTTCCCTGTTAGGACCTCAGGCTAGTGCATTGTGAGTGACACCCCAAAGTCACTGGCCAGGACAGGTCCTGAGGGGGCGCTGGGCTCCGCCTGGGCCCTCTGTCTCTGGGCGGGCATGGTTGGCACTCTGCCTGGCACACTTGCTGCCTTGGTGATTCTAGATTTCTCAGTCAAGGTCACTGCTGCCCTTGGAGGTCAGCATGCCCCCGGGAGTGGGCAGGCACAGGGCAGTGGTAGGGACTGGTGAATGGCTGCCCAGAGGCTCTGGAAACACCCAGAAAGGCCCGAGCTCCTGGTGGAGGGTGCCGACAGTCCCACTGGGGAGCTCTTCCTGGCTGCGCCACGGGCAGGACGGGCAGCTCTTGAGGCCGCTCTTCCCTGTGCCGACCCCTTGGGCTGTGTGGAAGGAGCGTGGAGACGGTTGCTCCCAGCCTGCTCGTCCTCTCTGCTGGTCCTGGGCTTCGGCTGGTGTTCCAGTCCCGTCCTGTCCCCTGACCCAAGAGGTGGCCTTCACTCTCACTCCTGGTAAACATCAGCCACCCCATGCTTCAGGATGGGACAGTGCTTGTGTCCACGTCGGCCTCAGGGTCAGAGCTGTAGCTGCTGGACCTTCTCTACCCTGACCCCCTTCAGTGGAGCTGTAGGCTGAGTCGCCAGCTGCTGGGGCTGAGGCGACCTTGGATGACCCAAGGCCACGTGGGCTGGGGAGACTTGGGGTGGGGTGTTGCCTCCACCTCCAGCACAGAGACCCCTGTTTCCTGCAGAGTGGGCTCTCACCTGGTGTCACCCTGAGTGCTGGGCCCCTGGTGTTCCTTACAGATTCACGTCCACCTGAAGGATGGCGGGGGCCCAGATGGCCTGGATGCCCTGAAGAACAAGCCCCAGCTACACAGCACGGTGGCCAGGAGCCTGTGCCACAGTGCCGCCGGCAAGAACTACATCATCTTCACGGGGCCCAGCATCACCAGCCTGACCCTGTTTGAAGAGTTCGAGAAGCAAGGTTTGTCCAGTGGGTGGTCCCGGCAAGCCCCGCCTCCCCTCCAGCAGGACATCGTGGAGGGTCAGGGGACTGCCAGGCGAGGGGGAATCAGGTTCCTTTCTCCGCCCTGTGAGCCTGGACCCTGCGGGACACTGATGACCTCCAGGTGCAGAGTCTGAAGGCTCCTGAGCTCGCCCACCGTCTCTAACAGGGCCCTGCCCAGCTGGCAGATGAGCACTGTGTAGACGGGACGATCCACTGGCCTCTGGGTCTCAGGTGTCCCCAGTGAAGGACACTTGGTTAACTCCTGCACAGACTGGGCGAGGCTCCCCTGGCTCAGATAGAGGTGGGGCTTCAGGAGGAGGAGGTCTGGACCAGGCCAGGCAGCCCTGCATTTAGACTTTAGATCCAGGCAGCTCGGAGGAAGCCAGAGGTGCCCACTTGTGCAGAGTGGCCCCTAGAATCACTGTCCAGCCGCAGCACAGATGTCTGGCCTTCAAACTGGACCCTCTTGAGTCTGGTGGGCAGAGAGCTTGCATCCTGGGCTTCTGCTGCCAGTGAGGTTCAGGAGCTGCCCAACCTCTGCTCCTCACAGGCTGGCCACCCTGCTGGGCTCGGTCAGTGGTAGGTATGAGTGACAGGGCGGAGAAAGGTGGGAGGAAGAGTGGCAGGAGACTGGCCGAGAGGCAGCCTCTTTGGGAGAGTGTGGTGCTGCCTCAGGGAGGGCGACAGCTGGGCTGGGATGTCAGCAGGGTGGGACGAGCACCTCCCAGCTACAGGAACGCAGAGGTGGGGTTTGGAGGTGTCCTAGAGGCTAGGGGACAGGCACTCCAGGAGCCCTCCTCAGGGGCTGCCGTGCACTTGCCTGCAGCAGGGGCAGTGCTGCTCTGCCGTGTCCACACGGGGGTCGCTGGTGGCTGTGCCTGACCCAGATCTGACTGCAGTGGTCTGGGCTGTGGCCCCTCCCCACGGTCACACCCATCATTGCCCTCCCAGCTGTGACAGGGGGACAGGGCCTGGAGGCGCCTTCTTTCCTTCTGACACGCTGGGGGAACCCACGTGCAGAGGCTTCTGGAGGCAGACGGGATGCAGGCCTCGGTGGACAAGGGCACCGTGTGGCGCCGACCCATTTCTCGTTACTGCCTTTCCTGCGGTCATCGCAGGTGTCCTCACAAAGGCCCTGGGGAGGCGGCCCAGGGCAAGCCCCTGCCCACGCTGGTCTCAGCAGGTGGGCGCCTGTGCGACCCTGAGTCTCTCCACAGAGATCTACTGCTGCGGCCTGCTCAGCTCCCGCAAGAGCGACTGCACAGGGCTGCCGCCATCCATGCTGACCAACCCGGCCACGCCGCCGGCCCGCGGCCAGCACCAGATCAAGATGAAGGGGAACATGTCCCTGATCTGCTGGTACAACAAAGGGCACTTCCGCTTCCTGACCAATGCCTACTCCCCAGTGCAGCAAGGTGAGCGCAGCCCACGCAAGTGCCAGGTGACGGGCGTTGGCGAGCCCCACAGGTCATGGCGATGTAGGACACATGAGGCTGGACACCCGAGGAGTTTTCAGGAAGCTGGTTTATTTAAGCTACAGCGGTCCAGAGGGGCCGATAACTAAACACCTCTGGCCCCGAGGTCTGGAAATTGGTTTAGATTTATATGCAGGGCCCTCACCCCGTCAGCTCCTCTGTCCCATATGAATAGGTCAGACAGGGGTTTCACAAGTTTTTCCAAGAAAACAAACACTGACTTTTGCACAGCAAGCTCTTGAGAGAATCCATCACAACTTTTGTCTGAAAACCTGGCATTGACAGGAAAGAGGAAGCTTCAAACCACATTGAGCTCTCTGCAGAAATCCTGTTGACACTTTGTAAAAGCTTGCTGACGAGAAGCTTAGTTATGGTGGGGAGTCCCTGGAGGAGCTGATTGTGGTGGGTCTGTGGTGGGGTCCCTGGAGGAGCTGATTATGGTGGCCTGTGGTGGGGTCCCTGGAGGAGTTGATTATGGTGGGTCTGTGGTGGGATCCCTGGAGGAGCTGATTATGGTGGGTCTGTGGTGGGGTCCCTGGAGGAGCTGATTATGGTGGTCTGTGGTGGGGTCCCTGGAGGAGCTGATTATGGTGGTCTGTGGTGGGGTCCCTGGAGGAGTTGATTATGGTGGTCTGTGGTGGGGTCCCTGGTGGCTGCATCAGTGGTGTGTGGGGTACACCCAGGTGGCCCTCAGCTGCACTGCTGCACGTCACATGGACCCTGGGACCCTGGGACCCAGGGCCAGGCCCCTTTCCTGACTGCTGCCTAGGTGTCAGGTTGCGGGCATGGGAAGGAGCTTCCTGAGCGTGAGCTCGGCCTGGCCAGCTGGGGCACAAGGGCTTGCAGGCGACTTGAACAGCCCATCACCCAGCTGTGCACAGGGGCAGTGGCTGGCCACGTTGCAGTGGCATTTACAAGATCACTGTGCCACTGGCATTTATGACGTACCTCTGAGCACTTGGTCTTCTCAGGTGTCCCCTGGGTGACCCGTGTACCTCTAGCAAGGGCCCCCGCTGGACAGGAGGCTGCAGGGGAGTTAGCCCGGGAAGAGCAGGCCCTTCACAGCCCCGTGCCTTGGGCCTGGCGTGGTGTTCCGTGTGTGGCCAGTGTGTGGGTGTGTGGTGTCCCTGCCCTCCACTGCACCCGGGCTGGGGCCTGCATCTGGGGACGCAGCGCAGGGGCTTTGTTCCTGTGTGGTGCAGGGGTGCTGGAAGCTGCGCCAGGGCTGCATCTGGCATTGGAGGCAGGCGCTGGGCCCTGTGTGCAGTGGCAGCTGCTTCCACCGTCCCCAAGGGTGCACAGGAAAGAACACGCTGCAGACCTGGGGTCAGGAAAGGAGCAGAGGGAGAGGGAAGACAGGAAGCTGGAGGGGGTTCCGCTGTCGAGAGGCAGTGTTTGGACTGCTCTTTCTCGACATCAGGTCCCGAAGCCTCAACTCCCTGCAGCATCCCACGGAGTAGGACCACGGCCTGGGCCTTGAGGGCCCGGAGTGGAAAGGGCACGTGGGCAGGGTGGCTGTGCTCCTCCCCTGGAAGCGGCGTGCCCGCCCATGCCTGGGGCGCTGTGGAGCGGGAGGTTTCCGTGGTGGCTTCACAACAGTTAAGAGTGCCAGCCTCCCGTCCTCCCACGCGCCGTGCATCCTGGCAGTTCCTGAGCCGCGCAGGCTGGCACTGTGGTGCGGTCAGGGTCTTCAGATGGGCCCTGGGGGTCTCTGGAATCACTTCCTCAGGATGACCTGGACACTCAGGCGGGGCCTTCGCTGCCAGGTTCACGCAGTCCCTCCCATCCCTGAGTGCAGGGACTGCAGTGCCCCCTGGGCCTGAGGACACGTGGCTGCAGGCTGGACTTGCTCACTGGATGAGCCACGAGGCCACGTTCCTCCAGCTCCACTAACAACTTTTCTTTTTAAAATCTGTTAATCCAAAACGGCCGCCAGGGCTGCTGGAGAGGCTGAGGCCTCTCGTGTCCAGTCTTAAAGATCTCTTCACCACGCCTGCTTTCTGATGACGTGTTTTGATCATAAACCTCAGCAGATCTTCTCTCTGTACTTTTCCCCTTTGGTTTGGTGTCTTGTGCTTTAAAGTCTTCCTGTCCCCACAAAGGTGGGCCTGCTGACCAGGTCCCTCCCCAGGCCATGGCAGCCTCCCTGCTGGCAGGCCTGTCCTCGAGGCTGTGCTCTTCATGGCCTTCACTGTGCAGGGTTGGGGTGGCTTGAGTGGGGTCACGCACCCGCTCTGTGCCTGTCCAGCACTGGGGACGGCCCTCTTCCTGCTCCCTTGGTGGAGGAAGCAGAGGCTGGAGCCCCCCATGGGCCGAGGCTGCTTCCTGCCGTCTTTTCTTCGGCCATCATGAGTGGAGTTTCTGGTCTCAGAAGGGGTCTGGGTCTGAGCCCTCCAGGAATCATCTTTCCTCCCGACTCTAGGGAGCCATGAATCGTCCCAGCCTATTGCTCTCCGAGTTTCCCGTCTCCCCACCAGCATCTGTGCCCGTTTGACACCCAGCTTGATCAAGGCCAGTGAGAGAGCTGGCGTCTGCCAGCCCGTCAGCTGTGAGCTGAGGACGTGGGCTCGTCAGGGCTGCGCACCCCCACGTTCTCAGAGGTCTCCAAGTGTCCTTCCATGACATACCAGTGTTGCTGGGCTGAGAGCCCAGCCGGCCTGTGCCACCTCTTCTGCCCTGGCAGGAGCGGCTGGCCTCGGACGAAGCTCCTAGTCGGCCCACAGGGGCGTTCCACTTTCAGTTTGACTGTCTGTTCAAATACTGCTGCAGCTTCGGTCCTCTGAACTCATCCCTTAAAGAGCACTCCAAAAAGGGCCCCGGCCATGACCTGACCTTACTGCAGGGGACCTCGCGCTGTCAGGAAGGCTGCCTGGAAGCCTGTGGGCACAGCATGGTCACCAGCGGACCTGGCGGCTAGTCTGGCAGCGTCTTGGGCAGCAGAGGAGGGAGGATAACAGCCTGGGTGGGCCTCCGGCCTTGCTGCTGGGGTCCGTGCACCTGCTGTGACTGTCCGTGCCCCTGGGTGTGCTCTGTCCGCAGTCCACAGAGGTGGGTGTGGGGGCGTGCGTGGCCGTGTCTGAGCAGCACCTGTCACTCCATCCCTGCCCCAGGGCCCCAAGAGTCCTGGGCAGTACAGTGGCCAGGCCTGGGCTGGAGGGAGCTGGGCACCGTGCTCAGGAGTGTGCAGACGGCACTGAGTGTGTCTCCCCTGCAGGGGTCATCATCAAGAGGAGGAGCGGGGAGGTGCCCTGCCCGCTGGCCGTGGAGGCCTTCGCCGCCCACCTCAGCTACATCTGCAGATACGACGACAAGTACAGCAGGTGAGCGTGGCGGGCGGCCGCGGGCGAGGGAGGCAGGAGAGCGTGGCGGGCGGCCACGGGCAAGGGCTTCCTCCACCTGCCGGAGGCCGGGCCTGTCCTGCAGCCCATGCTCCCCGCCTGAGGTCACGGGCAAGGGCGCCTGTAGGGCACGCGTGCTGGAGACAGGACGCTGGTGTGCATGAGTGTCCTGAGCCCCAGAAAGGGCAGCTGTGGGGCACGCATTGACCTTCAGCATCTAGGGTGGGCCTACAACCTGGGACAGGCTGGACTGGCCAGGTGGTAGACGTCTGCTGGGCGCTCGGGGACTCCTATCTGCTGGCCTGTTTGATGGCGGGGAGACAACAGCGCGGACCTCGTCTTCTGGACAGTGCGCACACCCCAGCTCTCCTCAGACAGGTCCGCGGAACACGGGCTCCATGCCTGGCACTTGGCCACGCCCCATGCAGTGTGCAGCCGTGTTGGCATCCGTCCAGCCGGGGCTGCCTGCCCTGTGCCAGGCTCAGACACCTCAGAACCAGGGCGCAGAGGCAGTCTCGCAGGTGGAGCACACAAGAGAGTGGGGTGGTGGGAGCAGAGGTGGTGGGGAGGAGCGGCATCCTCAGGGTGAGCCCCAGGGCCAGCAGCTTCCCCGGGGGCAGCAGGGACACTCGAGGGCAGGGAGCCCATTGCAGGCCTGGGAGCTGAGGTACGGTGGAAAAGTCTGGAGAGAGGCCTGGGCAGCAGGCAGGTGCAGGTGGGGCTGCTGGCGTGGGCTGTGGGCCACCCCATTGGTGCCAATCCTCAGCATCTGCACACTGGAGGGGCTGTCTGCTCCTGAGCAGAGTCCATGGGCAGAGCCCCAGGCTGGCACCCGCCCCCTGCAGGAGTGAGCAGGCCTGGCAGGCGGGGGCATGTGGCTGAGTTGCTTGGGCCCCGCTCAGCCTGTCCTGCCCTCTGCCCTCAGGTACTTCATCTCTCACAAGCCCAGCAAGACCTGGCAGCAGGTGTTCTGGTTTGCTATCAGTATCGCCATCAACAACGCCTACATCCTGTACAAGATGTCAGACGCTTACCACGTGAAGAGGTACAGCCGGGCGCAGTTTGGAGAGAGACTGGTGAGAGAGCTGCTGGGCCTGGAGGACACATCGCCCACCCACTGAGGCCAGCCCCAGGCGTGGCGGGAGGAGGGGAGCCTGCCCGTCAGGGACCCTCCATGAGGTTTGCATTCAGAGAGGCACGAGTCCTCCCAGGGGGCGCCCCATCTCGCTGTCCCGTCCTCCCGATGCCCTGGAGCCTGTGAGGCTGTGTGCACATGCCTGCCACCCGAGGGCTGATCGGGAGCCTGGCAGGCAGAGAGGGGAGGAGTGCAGCACGGTGACCCAGAGACGGCCCTGTGCAGGAGCATGGTTGAGGCCTGGGGAAGGCAGGCGTCCAGCGTCTGCCTCCCGTGAGCAGCGTGGTGCCATCAGATGCAGAGTGGGGCAGGGCTGAGGGGGATGCTGTTTTTATTTTTACATCTCTCTCCGGGTGGTTTTCTCACTGTTGCTTACGGTCTTCTGTAAAGGGAGGTGCCCTTCTTTCCTGCACCCCCTTGCATGATCAGTTCTGTGTCTGTGCCTGTGGCGGGGCGGAAGGGCTGCTGGCTTCCAGGACACTGGCTGCAGGCCACCGAGGGTCAGGGAGCCCGTGGCCGTGGACTGTCACAGACACCATCACTGGCAGAATGACTTGTTTTGAAAACATACGTGGCACCGCTGAGACAAAGGCCCTGCCGGGGACCCTTGCTAATTGTCCTTCTTCCTGGTGTTGTGACTGGTCGCTGCTCTGGGGAGCCCTGACTGGGGGCTCTGGGGACAAGCTGGGTGGGGCGTGATTTGACAGGGGGCTGCCTTCCTGACCACACCCAAGGCCTGGGGGCTTCTCCACGGTGGCCTCCAGCTGTGCAGACCTGGCCCCAGCCAGCAGGGCCTCCTCACAGCTGCACAGGCAGAGCCTCTCAGGCTGGGGTGGCTCCACCGCATTCACCCCGGGTGAGCCGACGTGCTGTAGCATGCTCCCAAGCCCACGTCACCTCTGCACCCTTGTCACGGTTGCCATCTCACCCCGTGGCTTGAATTCGATGCCACGGACTGTGGGCCAAATCCTAGACCATCTCCGACACCTCTGCCTGCCCTTGAGTTGGACTGAAAGCACTTTTACCACGTGGAGAAATATATTTTTAATTTGTGATGCTTTTCTACGAGGTCCACTATTTCGAGTTAATGTGTTTCCAACACTTAGGGAGACGAATGAAAGCCGATGAATTTTCTTTTCTGTCCAAACAAGTAAAGAAAAAAATAAAAGTCTATTTAGATGTTGATTCTTCGTAAATATGTGGATTCGTTTCAAAGGTCAGGACCACACAGCTCGCCCACTGTATGGTCTGGCCTGCGTCCTGGTATCCTGGACCCTTGAGCAGTTCATGACCCTTGAGCAGCCGAGTTTTGACCACCATATCATCTGTGATGGTGGTCCCTGAGTGCAGCGACCCCTCGCCTGGTGTTCCTCACTTGAGATCAAGTGCAATCCAGAGGTACTACGTGAAAATTCCAGAAAGGACCAGTTCCCGAGTGCAAACCGCTGCCATGCAGCATGTCCTGCTCCATCTTGCCAGCCCCTGACTGCCCAGCAGGAATGCACTCACCACAGGGCACAGGGGCTGTACGACCTGCTTCTAGGCATCCACTGGGGTCTCGGAGCATGGCCCTGGGTCAGTGGCCTAGGCCCTGCCTTGTCACAGCCAGAGTGACTTGTCCAGGTTATGTGGACCTGATCCAGCACTCCAGCTGCCGAGCTTAGTCCTGACTCCACCTCACGAGAGGCAAGGGCCAGCTGAGGGTCCACACAGAAAACTAAGGAGCAGCTGAAAAGACCAGGGTGATGCGTATGGGGGTCCTGACCCAGGAGAGCACCGGCCACCTGCCTCTGGCTGTCCTGGTCGCCTTCTCGGTGTAGTCAGATCTGGCCCAGGTGGGGGTGACAGGGGCACATCACAGAGGGAGCTCGGCATCCAGGGCTAGAGCTACTCAGCATGGGACACGCTCCCCAGGAGGTGGGAGGTGACCCGGCCCCAGGATGTGGCCTTTGGCACGACAGCCCTGGTGGATGGGCTGGCCCTACCTGAGGAGCGGAGCCCTGGCCCAGCTCCTGGGCAGATGCCCATGCCAGGAGCACAGGGACCCTGCCCCCAGGACCTTCTCCCTCCTCAGGAGGGACCCACTCACCGCAGGGGCCTGGCCAAGGCCTGGGCAGTGCCTCCCTGGGCGTCCACCACACCTTTGCCCTCGCTGCCCTCCACTGCCCAACTGAGACTCTTGGGGAGACATCCGCCTCCCCAGCATGTGTGTCCACACCCAGCCCTGTGAGACCGAAGCCTGGGGTTCTGCAGGCATTTGGGTCCTCACGCTGGCCACGCTGGCAGTGGTCCCTTACAGCCTTGGTGTGCCTGAGCCGAGTGTGAGCCGAGTTCCGGTTCTGAACCGAGCATCTCCCTCAGCCGTGACGCAGCCAGGCACCTCCAGGCACCTCGCTGCGAGACTCTCTTCAACCGGGCGGGCTCCGTCTCCACAGGTGCAGCTGAGGACGCTGCTGTGGCCTCTGCGGTCCTTTGCAGTGGCAGCGTGGGGAAGGATGCCCGGGGGAAGCACGAGGTCTGGGATGGCCATGCCTGGGAGTCCTCAGGGCCCTTGGCAGATGAAGGGGCAGGGTGGGCCAGGGCCAGCGGGAGCCGATGTGGGAGCTGGGTGCGCTGCTGCAGCCATCGCTGGCCTCCCTGGCCTGGGAGGTGTCCTCAGAGGTGATGACGTGGAGCATCTTCTGTGACCCTGGGATCCCTGTGTGAAACAAGGCAGCCGACCCCTTCCCAGGGCGGCCACCCTCCTGGGGAGCAGACCGACACATGCTTCTCAGCCTGAACAGGAAGTGAGGGGGTGCCACATGGCAGCACTTTGGTTTCCTATGAGCCACGACCAGCCTCAGACACCTGCTAAAATCAGCCTGGGGCTTCGCCCTCCAGCCCCTGGACCTTCCCCCCTGTTGAGCGTCCTGGTCACAGTCTCCAATGGGACCCGTGACACCCAGCCGCCGCCCCCCTACCGTCCTTTCCACAGCTCTCTGCAGCTACCCTCCACCTCCCTGGGGACCCTCCCTGCCACCACCATCCCCAGACCATCCCTCTGGGCACCCTCCCTCCCGCACACCACAGCAGCCTGTTACCCAGGCCAGTGCTCAGGCCTGGGGACCCTCCCCTCCACAACCGCAGGGTGAGAGGTGACCTTGTGTGTGGAAGAGTGCTGAGGGCTGACGCAGCAGGGAGAGGGCAAACTTCAGGACCGGTCGTGTCTCCAAGTGCTCTGGGCCTCTGAGGACTGTGTCATTTGCTCTAATGACAGTCCCAAGGCTGGGTGACTACATAAAGAACACAGGTTGGGCTCACAGTTCTTTGGCCCAAGCTTGGGGCAGAGTGGGTGGTGCTGCAGGCCCTGTGTGTGTGGGACTCCACCATGGAGCTCACGGGGGTGTCCCCACCTGCCACAGGCCCCACCTCACAGCTGCTAGCACCTCCCACTGGGGTCAGAGGTCAGCATCAGAAGCCTTGAGGACACGCGCCCTAAATCTGAGTATCACACGGCTGAGGTCAAACAGCACAGGGGACCCAGGGGCAAGGGCTCTGGTGTGCAGAACTAAAGCCTGAGTGCCGCCTGGCAGGCACTGAGCCCAGGGGCACGGGCCAGGGCCCCTCTCGCCCTCGATGGCCAGGCAGTGGAGACTCTACCTAGCTCCTCACATGGCCAAAGCACTAGCAGCAAAACCACACGCGGGGACAGGCTGGGCCAGGCCTGGCCGCTGGGCAGGCACTGCAGGGAGCTGCGTGGAACCCACGTGGCCCAGAGAGCGGGTGTGGGGTCTCCTGACAAGGCTGTGTGGCGGAGAGAACCGTGACTGCAGGGTAGACATCTGCTACCAGCAGCATCTCGGGTCACAGGGCAGGAGCCCACCGTCCCTGCCCAGAGGCTGCAGGGAGGGAAGGCAGAGCCCACGCAGGCCTGAAGGTGTCAGGCTGGGCAGGGTCTGGCCTATGGAGCCAGAGGTAGCCAACGGCACTGCCCAGCCAGGAGGCCGTGGCTGCCAGGCCGCTGTCCCTCTCCACTCGCTGGTCCCAGCCACCAGAAAAACACGAGCAAGGTCCCTTCTGCTTCCAGGACCCCTTGCTGGCTATGTCCCGCCAAGTGTGGGACTATTCCCTGGGGCTTGCAAGACACCAGGGACCTCTGGACATTCCCCAGAGGTTGCTGCCCTAGAAGTACGTGTCCAGCAGCGGAGGGGAACACATGGCCAGCAAGTAGGCCAGGCCTGGTTGCTGGGTGGCGAACAGCAAGGGCAGCCTGAGGGTTCCTGGGAGCAAGCTCCAGGGAAGGCTGGCCAGCCTGCTCAGTCACGAGCGACTAGTGCTCCGGGCCCAGGCTAGGACCTGAGGTCCGGAGCCAGGGTCTGGACGGCACCACCTCTGTGGGTGCCCACTCGCCCTCTGCTCACAGGAGGGTGGTGTCACACAGGTGGCTGGGGAGTGCCCCTCAGGGCAAGGCCCAGGCCCCACCCGAGAGCTGCCCTCCTCCGCCCACAGCCACTGCAGGCCACCACGGTAGCAGGGCAGTCTGCCGCACAGTGTTCCCACTCGGACCTCATTGCTTCCAACAAGTGAGACGCCAGGGAGCCCAGGATGGGGTCGTGAAGGGCTGAGCTCCCCAAGGGGTGTGCAGGGCCACCCCACAATTGACTTTTGTAAAAATGCAGCCTTTAAGTGACCCATATGTTTGGAGGCCTGGGGACGCCTGTGGAAGGTGCCAGTACCCTCTGCCGCATTTGAAGGAGGGGCAGACCCCCAGCCGCATACCCAGGAAGTCACTGCCTACGTGAGCTCTGGGACGGCTTCCTGGGACAGCTCCCGGATCCTAGCCCAGGTCCTGACATCTGCTACCATCGCCAGCAATCATGGCCCCGAGGAGTCCGGGGCTCCTGGGCTCCTGGGCTCCTAGAGGAAGACCTGCTTCTCCAGAGGTCGCCCGGGGCACTGGCGACGGCCCGTAGTAGGTTCTCCAGGCCTCTCCAGGCTGTGCGTGGGGCCGAGGGGAAGGCTCCTTGGGCTCCAGGGGTGGCCCTGATGAAAGCCTCATCACTGGACCCTGAGGCTTGAAACCACCGAGCCTGCTTCTGCTGGCCACAACAGGTGCTCCAGGGACGGGGCTGAGCACCTCCGGGTGGCCTGCCCGCGGTCTGCCAGAGTGCACCCCCAGATTCCTGCCCATCCTACAAGCACGACACACCTCCTTGGCGTGCCCAGGCCTCAGCCCTGTGGCATGTTGAAGTCCCAAATCTCCAAAAGCAGCACCTCCCGCAGGCTCCTTCTGTCCCCGGGGGCAGCAGACGGCCTGCCCTCCTGCCCTTCCCAGGTCCCTCCCCGCTGGAGCTGGGCCCTAATTTGCTGGCTCTGCCCGAGACTAGGTCCTTCCCTCCCTGCAGCCTCTCAGAAGCCTCGCACACATGGGGCAGGCCCAGAGGGAGCTTGGAGGCAGTGGGCAGCTTGTGCCCTGTGTGTCCAGAGCTGGAGTCCTGGCCAAGTGGACTCCAAGATGGTTGCTCCATGGACAAGGCCACATTCCCAGCATCAGACACTCCCTGTCCCTTGGTGGGAGGTACATTAGCAGGCCCTTGCTGCATTCTGGGGCCCTGCTAGTCGGCCCACTGACCTTCCAGGCAGCTCATCGTGGAGAACAGGTGGCCAGCCACCCCAGGGCCACATCAACCAGTGCTCGATGCAGGAGCCTTCTGGAAGCCCCCCTTGGCTCAGCCTCCATTTGCCTAGGGGCCCTGCCAGCTGTTCCTTCTCAATGATGTCAATCAAGTGCCTGCTTGAGTCTCAAGGGCAGTCTGTTCCTCTTCTGCCTTAGTCAGGCCAGAGCCCAGGAGCAGCGTCACCAGCAGCTGGAGCCTGGGCAGTCTCCTGGGTGTGCCCCAAGGACACCTGTCTCCAGCACTCACTGTCTTGGTCCTTTCATTTGATGTCACAGCAGGAGGAAAACAAAGCCCGGTTAGTCAGGGCTCAGCAGAGAGCGACCAACAGAATGCATACAGACAACTGGTGGGGACAGGGGGACTGGCTCACCTGACCCCAGAGGCCACGTCTGCAAGCCAGAGACTCTGGGTTGCTGGCTGTGGCTCTGTCCAAGTCCAAAGGCCCAAGAACTGGGCTTCTGGTCAGGTCCTGGTGTCCACAGGCCAGCGGGCCTGCAGTTCTGATATTCAGGGGCAGGAGAGAGCGTGGGCTTCAGCTCCAGGAGAGGAAATGGTCTTTGTCCTCCCAGGGGTCCTGATGGACTGCATGGTGCTGTCCACACTGAGGGCCATCCGCACCCCTCAGCCCACCACCCAAAAGGCCAGCCTGCTCGGGACGCAGCTTGAACACTGTGTAAGCCCCCTGGGCCTCTCAGTGACACCCACAAACAACAGCCGTCCCTGAGGCTCTGAGCTGCCACACTTGCCATGGTGAGGGCAAACTCGGGTCTGGGCACTCCTGGGGCGATGGTGACCCCACTGCGGCCCTCTGATGCCTGGCATCCCTGCTACTACGAGCATGGCCAACACCGGGAGCTGTGTGATGAGACCATCACGGGCATTTTGTCACATGGATCACTGCAGTGGTTTCTCAGGACCACCTGAGCACACGGCCATCGCAACTGAGGCGGCAGCCCGGGCACGCGGCGCCCAAGAAGGCCATGGTGGGTGTTGGCTGACTGCTGGTCTGTGACTCACACGTCTTACTCATGTGCGACCTCCCCGAGGACGGGCTGAGCCCCCAGAGTGCACGAGCAGGGGAGGGGCTCCGTGGCCCTAGAGCTGCAGGGGGAGCACGCTGCGGACTGCTCGCCAGCGTCCTTCCAGCCCGCACGGGGGCGAGCTGCCACCCCTCCCTCCTCCTGGCCAGCAGAGCCCGGTCCCTGACCGGGACCCCATGGAGGCTGTGGCTTCTCAGCTTCCCCAGCACCTGAGCCCCAGGGCCCGAGAAGCCTGCAGGGTGTGGTGGTCGGCCCTGGGGAAGCACAAGAGGTGGCCTGCTCTCAGGAGTGCCCTGCTCCCACGCTGTGGTGAGGGGCGTGCAGGGCCGGAGGGAGGTGCCTCTACACGTGTCTTACCCCGGGAACCCTGCTGTCCTCGGATCTTGTCATCCGCCAGAAGGGACGTCTCTCCCCGAGCCAGGACGCGGGGTTTCTCGGCAAGCAGGACAGGCAGGTTCGCGGGCAACTCCCCCGCAGGGGCGCCGTGGGTGAGTGAGGGGTGCTTGGTCATAGCCCCCAAGCCTGGCATCCCGGCCTGGGCGCTCAGGGGGCAGAGGCTTTTCCTTCTGGACCTGAGGGACGCGAGGTCATTGGAAACGTGACACAGGTGATTTTTAGGACACACACAATAAAGCTGAACAGACAGACGTGGAGTGGGTGGCTGACCGCAGGGAGGTGCACCAGCTCCCCGTGACCCTGACAAAGCACCCGGAGACCCCACCACCTCCCAGCAGTGCCACCCCTGGGGACCAAGCCGCAATGCGTGCCTTGGGGACCTCTGGGTCCATGCTGGACAAACACTGTCTCAGGAAGAACTGTCTTTGTTAGGCAAGTCCATGGACAGGAGACTCCGAGCTTTTATTTTTCTCTTAAATATTTTCTGAAATGCGAAGTCCACACCAAACAGCTGCCTTTGCTCCGAGACGTTACCTTGAGGAGCCTGTAGGTCTGGCCCGGCCCAGGGCCAGCTCCTACTGCTCCCCCAGCCCAGGCCCAGACCCCACCCCTTCCTGGGCTCCCCAGTGCCATGGCCATCCCCTCCGGGCCTTCTCTGTGTCCTAAGGGTGGGCCCCGCCTGGCATGTTCTCCCCACATGCCCAAATCCCACAGAACCTTCACGGCATGGCAGGCTCGCCTGGGCAGGAGGCACCGTGCACACCCTCCGCCTGTCCACACGGCAGGCTCCCGCTGGCTTTGGGCCTCAAGCCCTCCTGCTCTCCCATCAGAGTGGACCGGCCTCTTCCGCTGCCCAAGGAGACGCACAGTCCTAGGGGACCTGGCACACACCACCAGCTGTGGTGAGGGATTCTGTCCCTTGGGCGGCATCAGGGCTGATGTGCTGCCCTCAACAGCGGGAGCAGCCTTCCCCCAGGCCCCACACCCTTAATCCACTCACTACACGACTGGCCAGCCTGGGTCTCCCTGACAAGCCTGTGGGGCGCACTCAGCACAGGCAGCTCACAGATGCCCGAGCAACCCAGCAGGGCCCCGGCTGGCTGCCACACCGTGGGCCGTAAGCACAGGCCTGAGCATAGCAGGCTGCAGGTGCACCCCACGGGGGCCTGAGCAGCTGGGTCCTGGGAGCAGGTGACCCAGGCAGGGGCTGCTCCCACCCAACAGCAGAAGGGCACAGCAGCCAGGCCGGGCGTGCTCCACAGCACGGCCCTCACGCCCGCACATGTGCCCTGGCAAGACCCGAGACGGCAACGCCACCAGACAGCAGTATCTATAAAGTATCTTCTCTTTATTTAAGTTAAACAATCTCAAGGATGGTTTCCATCTATAAAATGGACAAAGTACAAGCTCTGTACAGCAGTTCTTTTTAAAAATCAACTGGAAAAAAATTACCAAACTATATTCTGAATTTGCAAAACATACTCACAGACACCGCTGCTTCAGCTTGCACGGCACAAGGACCACCACAGGGGGGCGCCGCCTTGCCCCTCCCGAGGGCTCTGGGAGGGGTCGGTTTTAAAGAGGAGCAGGAGGGTGGGACGGTGGATGACTGAGGACTGCACGCACAGGAAGTCACTTTGGCACACTGTCATGTAAACACGGCTCCTCTGGAGGGCCGGCTCAGTTGCCTCTGTTCCCAGTCACCCAGGGCTTGGGGCCGGCGCCCCCAGGTGGCCAGACAGCATGGTGCACAGGCGACCCTGGCAAGCCCAATCCGTCCCACATCCACCCCGCATCCACCCCGCATCCACGGCCTGTCCTCACAAGAGCCTAGGCAGCAGGGCGATGCGGCACAGCCTGCGTCTGCCCGCACCCCCTGCTCAGCAGCCTCGCACCTGCACCTAGGAGCGGCTTTCCTCGGCCCTACACCAAAGGACGCAGAGGTGCAGCGGTCACCTGGCGCATGGACACTGCCTGGCAGGGAAGGAGACGCAGGCAGCCACGTGGCCAGGCCTCACAGGGCCTGGCCACCATGTGCACATTGCAGGCTCCCGCGGCCAAGACCACCAGCACAGGCTAGCACGGCAGCCTCCAGCACCTCAACTCCTGGCCTCCGCAGGCCCCAAGGCCTCAAGTGCGTGCATGAGGCACTAGGAGCCAAGGTGCCTGTGTGCGAGGGCAGGGGACACAGGCGGTGGCCACATTAGCAGGGCCAGGCACCAAGACTGGGCACACGGGGCAGTGGGGCTCAGGGCAGTGTTCCCGGGGAGGGGTAGACGCGGGTGTGCTCCCCTCCCCGCTCCAGCACCGGCCTTGGAGCTGCACGGGACCACAGGCCCCACACTTGCCCAAGCCTCCCAGTGTGTGGTGTTGCTTGATTGGGAGCCCACCCAGCTCCACCCGAGGGCCTGAGGCAGCCATGCAGTGGGGAACGGGGCTACGGGGCTCCAGCTCCGCCTGCGGGCTGAGGGTGCAGCTCAGGGAGCCTGGAGGCCTGGCAAACGGGTCTCGAGTCCCCAGGAGCCCAGCGCCTCTTGTCTGTGCTGCGGGGTGGGGACTGCTGGCTCACACTGGGAGATGTGGAATGGGGTTATTTCTCCCCTTAAAGAAAAGAAATTTAATTAAAAAAACCCAAAGCATACTTGCCAAAATAAGTAACCTGTCCAGGTTCACAGACACCGACAGATGAAAAGGGGGTTCCCAACACACTGAGTCCCCAGCTGGAGGCCACTAGAGGGGCCCTGGGCTGTGGACTGGGGGCCCCGCGGGCCACCAGAGCACCTACGGGCTGATGAAGTTCCAGGGGACAAAGGTGGCCACCTGCTGCCTCCAGGAGAGCCGGCCCTCCCGCAGGGTGACCAGATGACAACCCATGGAGACCACAGGAGCAGGCCGCACGCTGTTTCTCAGGTAAGTTATATTTAGTGTCCCACCACGGGAAGTCCACGTTCAGACACAGCAAGCATGTCAGTGAGGAGGGGAGGCTGGTGGCCACGAGACCTCCTGCAGTTGCTCTGTGGAAACCACGCGGCAGGCGGGACAGGTGCAGGTGGAGTCCTCCCGCTGAGCCACGCCTGTCTGTGCCCTCCTGCACATGACCGCTCAGCTGCTCCTCAGGCCTTGCCTGTTCCTCAGCTGCCCAGCGGGAAGCACAGGCCGGAGGGTGTGGGTGCCCGAGGGCACAGCCCACACCTCGCGCCGCGCGGGGTCCTCCGACTTTCAGACCGTGATGGAATACTGAGGTATATAGTTTCGTGGAAAGTTTAAGAAACATAATCAACAATGTGATCACCAAACTTGGCCGGTGGTGCAGCAGGCAGGGGCAGGGCTGGCCCTACGGCTGCAGGTTGAGTGAGAACTTCCACTGCTGCGAGAGGGCCGGGCCGCACACCTCCACGCTCAGGCCCCCGCTCTTGGCCGTGCGGCTGTCCAGGCACAGGTTGCTGCCCACGTGCCGCAGCTTGGAATTGCCCTCGATCTGCTCCCACTTCTGCAAGAGAAGAGCATGATGCGGGGTGAGCGCAGCAGGCCCAGCCGGCCGCGCAGAGGTCTTCCCAGGCTCCCCTGAGGGCAGGCAGCTCCTTCCCTGGCCTCAAGGAATGGAGTTGGCCGCAGACAGTGCTCCTCCGCCTGGCTGGAACCCACGGCCCGACTGCTGCCCTGCCCGCCCCTTGCCTCCCCTTGCCTCCCTGGGCACCTGCACCAACACAGCCCTGAACACAGGGACTGGCCAGTGTCCAGTGACGCCACAGGCGCCCAGCTGTGGAGCCCCTGGAGATCTGGTCAGGGCGACCGGCAGCGGGAGTGTTGCTGAGGAGGGACACGGGTGCAGGCAGCTGCTCCATCTCGCGCCTACTCCACCCTCGTGGCTCTGCGCATGCCTCGGGCATGGGGGCAGCCAGCACGCTCGTGCCCACCGCAGGCACAAACACCACGGCCAGCTGGCCCACGACCCACAGCAGAAGGCAGGGCACTTGAGGACCAGCCTGGCCCCGCTGCTGAGCCAGTGGCAGAAATGGCCCCATTTAAAAACCTCTGCAGTTGAGACTTCACTCCAACGCTCGACCTTGTCAGCAGAGGCTGTGCTGACCACCCTCCATGCTGGGCACCAGGGTCACCTGGGACGCCTCTGCCCCTCCACTCTGCGCTAGGCCCCCGGGGACGCCTCTGCCCCTCCACCCTGCGCTAGGCCCCCGGGGACGCCTCTGCCCCTCCACGCTGGGCACCAGGGCCCCTGGGGGCACCTCTGCCCCTCCACCCTGCGCTAGGCCCCCGGGGGACGCCTCTGCCCCTCCACCCTGCGCTAGGCCCCCGGGGACGCCTCTGCCCCTCCACCCTGCGCTAGGCCCCCGGGGGACGCCTCTGCCCCTCCACCCTGCGCTAGGCCCCCAGGGGACGCCTCTGCCCCTCCACCCTGCGCTAGGCCCCCGGGGACGCCTCTGCAGCCCACACTTGGGGTTTGGCTTCCCCAGTGCCGCCTCCCTTGGCCCGACTGCAGTGCTCACATGACACGGATGAGGGAGGTGCCCGGTCACCCAGCACTGGCTGCAGCAGGACAGCTGTTCCTGCACAGGGCAGACAGTCCTGCCCTGGGAGAGGCACCGGTTGGCCCGTGTTCCACGCCCGTCTGATGGCTGTGGTGAGGGCAGCCTCCTCCCAAGGCCGGGCTCGGCTACAACCTCGCAGATCCTACTTGCATAAGTGCCATCCAGAGGGCCACTGAGCCTTCGAGGGCATCAGTTATGGCCTGAGAACCAGGACTGGAAAGGCACGGCTAGCAACTTCTACTCAAGAGATCACAGTAGCTGTTTTTAAAAGGCTTTGGAGTCCAGCCAAAGACACTGCTTTGCCCCAGCTTTATACCAAACACACCCCTGCCCACTAGCTCCCTGGGGAAATGCCACTTTGGCCCGAGTGGGGTCCGTCCCCTCCGGCAGCCTGGCTGAGTTCTGTGGCTGGGATGCCCTGGTGGCCCTGCCCTGTTTTGACAGCCACTCTTCCTCCGGGGTCCACACAGGTCCTGAAACTGCACCGACAGGCAAGGCAGGCTGCTCCGAAGGACCTGCTGCCCAGACGGGCATGGCGTGGCCGAGGACGGGAGGGTGGGCACCCAGATGGGGTCGGAGAGCTGAGAGGGGCCCTTCACAAGTATTTGCCAACACTGGGAATCCAGTGGGGACCTGTACTGGCCCCCGGCCTCCTAGGTGGTGCCAGGAGGGCTGCTGACCCCTGGCCTTGGCCAAGCCAGGTTCTATGTCCCTCTCTCTGCCCCTTACCTCCACCCCCAGTGCCCTGGATGGTCCTCCGTGTGGCTTCTGCTGGGTACCGAGCTGCATCCCTGGCCTCCCAGGATTCCACCAGGGAACACGTCAGGCCAGCTCCCAAGGTGTGTGGCACGCAGTGACCTGCAGCCAGGTCCCAAGGAGACGGGCCGAGCGCAGCTGCCACGCCCAGCCACGTGCACTGAGCCTAGCAGCAGTGCCGCAGCGTCACGGCCACCCCCACCACCGCAGGCCCAGGGATGCTCGACCCGCTAGTACCCGCTAGCCAGCCCGGGGAAAGATCCACCGTTGCACTGAAGCATGGTGTCGGCTGCGCCGCTGTGAACAGAGACTGTGGCACGGCTCTCATCCAGCCCAGCGTGGGCTGTGCATCCAGCCCCCGCTGTGGGCACGTGAGCCGCCCACATGGGTGCCGATTTAAACAGGGGAAGTAAGGAATGAACCGGAGTGATCTAAACGCCCGTGCGCGTCACTGCCCTGCTCACCTGTCTGCTGTCACTGTCTCGGCACCCCTGCAGCCTGATGAGCGAGCCGGGCGTGCGGTCCACCACGGTGAGGCAGAGGTCCATGTGCTTCACCGACTTCTCCCTGGTCAAGGCCCATTCCTGGAACACAAGGCCAAAACAGAGGAGGCGGCCCGTGAGGCCAGGAGGGCCAGGAGGCACGCTGTGGCCACTCAAGGCCAACCGCGCCTGGTGATGCTGCGTCCAGCCTACGACCAAACTGCTGCCGGCAAACACGGCTCCATGCACCTGGTCGCCAAGGCTGACGGCACTAGCCAGGGCACCCGTCACTGCTGCTGCAGGGACTGTGAGCTGCACACCTGCGGCCCTGGCCTGGGTCCACGGCAGGCGCACGTCAACGGTCCTGCCCACACGCTGCCCAGAGCTGGGGCCTCACATGGAATGCAGGAAGGCCATCCCGCAGATCCAGGCGGATGCAGAACAGGGTCCTCCCGACCGAGGCCGCCCTGACCTACCGAAGCTCACGGAGTCCTGAGACACCGCAGGACGGTCCACGCACTGCACGTGCGCTCGGCGGCTCTGCTGCTGCCCTAGGTGCCGAGCCCAGGGTACGCCTGTGCCAAAGGCCCCCAGGTGCTGCTGTTCCTCTATTTACAGCCTGGGCGTTTAGCTCTCCTTTCCTGGCCCTCAAAACACTCCACGCAGTCAGGGCCGAGACGGCCCAGGACCCACCACTAGGAGCAGCGCCGAGGCCACGCTGGCGGGAGGGTACGCCTCCTCGCCTCACGGCTCTCTGGCAGCGTGCACAGGGACACCCTGGCTGCCACGGCCCCTGCACCCCCAAGCCCAGCAGGCCACTGTGGCACTTCCCCCCTGCACTCGGTCCCCCGCACCCACATGATTCAGACCCCTGGCGGTGCAAGGACGGCCTCCCCGTGGGGAAGCTGGATGAGGCTCAGGTGTGCTGTCAGGGGGACCAAGGGCTGTGGCAGGCATCGTCCTTTGGGCCTCAGGCCAGGACCGCAGTGCCTCGTATCTGGCCACCACGTGGGACCAGTGCCCTTCTCCTCTCCCTTGCCTGGGCGGGGGGGGGCAGCCAAGGACAGTGGACGTCTGGGCCTCCGCACCGTGTGAGACGGGGAAGGGTCCTACACCCTGGGCCTGCATCCTCTGCTTTTGATTAGTGTTTCTTCAATTTTATTGCCAGGAATTCTGTGAAAAACTAATTCCAGGTCAAACAGATTTGGAAATGGCACCTATGCCATGTTTTCACATAGAAAATTCCCAAACTGCTCTCATGGCTCTGAGAAGTCCTGCGGTCTGTGCACAGGCAGCTCCGGGAGGCTGTCATGGTGGGTGCCCCTCACACTGCCAACCTTTGGGAATGACCAGGTCCTGCTGGGCTCAGGCTGTCCTTGCAGCAGGCATCTGGAGGCCTCACGTTGCAGCCGGCCAGTGGGAGGCCCAGCACTGCAATGGTTGCCAGCAGCGCTAGCCCTCGGCCACTGCCCTCGCTGACCTTCGTGTGGACGTGCTCTCTGCGCTGCCACTCTCCCAGGGCATGCCACAAGGGTCTCATTCCCGGGTGCTGCAAGGCTCTGCTGAAGAGCAGCTGACCCTGTTGAGCCTCCAGGTAGGAAACCCTCTACCCATCAGTCCGGAGGGCTTGTGGCGGTGGGTCTACGAGGGGCACCTGGACGCGGCAGTGCCTCCTCGGGCTGCGGGCCCCCCCAGAACCACACTGTGGATTTCAGTTCAGTAAGTCGAAAGCAAACTCCACCTGCAGAGCTGTGTGCCGGCAGCGGCCACGCAACAGTGCAGACCCAACGTCCCGATCACAGCACAAGCACCACTGGACAGCGCCGACAGGCAGCAGGCCCGTGCAGCAGGCAGTCGGGGTTGGGTCGGGTCGGGTCGGGTGTGCTGTGCCACGGCACTGCCCCCGCATGTGCCCACAGCAGGTCCTTGTGGTGCCACCCCATGTGGATCCGCAGCAGGTCCTCCTGCCTTGCCACTTGTTTACCACGGACCAGGAGCCTCAGGCTCCACGTGTTCTGACCGTGGACAGGCACCACCAGGGCTGTCACCAGTGGGCTCCATGCCTGGCCACAGCGACTGCAGGGTACTGCCCCAGCCAGCGCCTTCAGGACTGAGGGGTAGCGATTACAACCAGAACTCCATGGAGACAGCTGTGTGCTGGTGAGGGGCTGGGAGGAGGGGACGCTGCTGCTCAGGGAGCCTGGGCCCAGCCTTGCTCCCGAGGGCAGTTATGGGCAATGCAGGGCAAGGAAGGCCTCCACGCTTGCTACCTGCCGGGACACTGACTGGAGAGCCCCCGTCGCCTGTCAGCTGAGGGCAGCTTGGCCTCAGGCACAGAGCCACACAGGCCAGAGCACAGGGGCGCCTCCCCAGCCCCAATCCGGGCTGGCGAGATCTGAGAGACTGCTGTGCCGCTGGACCTGGAAGCCAGGCCTCTCTGACTTGGCCTGCCCCGGCTCCCAGCATGGGAGTGCTGGCTTTCCTGAAGGTGCTGCTCGTGCTCACTATGACCTGTGGGGTCACAAGCGCCTGCTGCTCTCTCATCAACACGGGGCCCAAAGTGCGGGGAGACATGTGTGTGAGCAGGAGAGAGGGGAAAGGGCGATCAGCTTGCACCAGAAAGACAGCGACAACCCCCATGCTGGGGCCCGGCTGCGCCAGCCACAGCAGAGTCTGCAGGTGGCGCCAGCCCGGAGGCCAGTCAGTGAGAACCAACACATGAGCCCCAGGGCTGCAGAGCGTCCAGGACAGGCATGCCATGAGTGTGACCCCTCCTGCACCGTCTCTGGAGAGCACGGCTGCTCTCCTCCCCTCCGCCCCTTCTCCCCTTCTACTGCCCTCACGAGCGCCTCCTTGCAGGCACTCCTCATACTGGAAGAACCTGGGACGGGTGCACACGGGCCCACCTGCCATAGGGCCAGATACCTGAACTGAAGACACAGCCAGGCCCAAAGCCTGGAGCCTGCCGCACCCTCCAGGCCCAGAGCCTGGGAATGGCTTGCGTGTGCCGGGACAGGCTGGGCTGGCCCCTGCACCTGCCCTGGGGACTGCAAGCCCCTGTGCCACACCCACCCTATTCATGATGTCCAGGGAACCAGCTGCATGCAGCGCCAGCAGGCCAGCTGGCCTCCGCATGTCTCTTGCAATGGCAGCAGAAGGTGGTGGGCTTCATGCTGCTAGGGGAGAGGTGTGCAGGCTTCAGGCCAGAGCAGGTGATAATTTGTGTTTTGCATCTTATGCTACAACTACCTAAGGGACAGCAGCAGGAGCGCGGTGGCTGCACATCCGTTAGGCACCTGGAGGTCCACCAAGGTCTGCAGCAGCTACCTGACCCTGACCTGGCTGCCACAGAAGCTGTGCCCTGCAGGACCAGGTGCGTCCACTGGAGAAGGTGGCAGTCAGGTCTGCTAACACAGGACCCTCGCCCGTTCCCTCCAGGCCTGCAGGGTCAAGCTCACCCACACACCTACCTGGTTTCCCCCAGCATTGTGACACTCATAAATTCCAACAACGCCATCAGCAAAGTGTCCCAAAGTGTCAAGGCAGTTGGTTCCCTGCTGCAAGGCCCCAAAAGCTATGTCCTGGTGGTCTGGAACCCTGAAATGCAACACGAGAACCTGCTCAGTCCTGCAGGACCATCAGGGACCTCAGCACAGCAGCAGGAACAAGAGGGAGGCCACTGGCCTGGTCCGCACGCCCACATGCAGGCCCGGCTCTGGGCTCCAGTGCACGAGGTGGTGAGTGGCAGAACGCCTCCTCCTCTGGTCTACAGAGAGTGCAGGGCCTGTGTCCCTGGAGCTACAGGTGACCCTGGCGATACCCAGCATCTCGCATGTCACCCTGTGGCACCATCACCCACACAGCCTGGGCACCGGACTTCAAGGGCAGCATGTGCACTGTGGGCAAAAATCCCTGCTGGGAAGCCCTGTGGAGGCGGGAGAGGGGCGGACGGGGGCCTGCTGGCACGGCCTGTGAGTACAGTGAGGGTCTGCGGGGGACACCTGGTCCTCTCCCTTCCTCCACCTGCAGCAGGCAGCTCGGGAGAAGCCGTCCCAGCCACAGAGAGTGGCACTTGTGCTCCCTGCCCTGTGCCAGGGACCTGTGAGCTGCTGTTTGGGAACAAGGAAGACAGGATGGTCCGTGCTGCCACGACCTGTCTGACGGACCCTTCTAGCTCAACTCCGGTGGCCCTTGAAGCCACTAGTTTCCGGAGCTCAGCACAGAGAGGCCGGATGCGGAAACAAAGTTCGGAAGAGCACTCTGTCCCCACTGGGCCCTGGCAGGACGTGGGGTGCAGGACTGCTGCTGCCAGTGCACACAGGGCGAAGGCCAGCAGGAGGGACGCAGGCGCTGCTCTGAGTCTCTGCGGGGCCGTCACTTACTGGCTGGCTTCGCGTCACCTCCCCAGCCAGCAGGGTCGAGGGCAGGAGAAGCTGCAAGGGGAAGGCAGCCGGCAGGCATGTGTGCAGCCCGGGTGCCACTCTCAAGAGAGACAGGTCCCTCTGCATCATTAACCCGTCTGCTGCCCACAGGCAACGTGCCAGAATGAGCTGACACCTGGGAACCCCGCAGGTCTATGCGGAGTGGGGACAAGTCTGCAGGAGTGAGCAAGAGGCCAGGCAGGCAGCTCCTTTGCAAAGGGTGGGGCAGCCAGGGGCAAGGAGTCCGTGCCCCTGGCTTCTCTTGCCTGCAGTGTGTCACCTCCTGCAGCCTCTCTGTCTTTGCTAAGACCTGGCAAAGAGGAAATGCAGGTCCCTGGGGACTTACCTCAGCTCTGGGTAGACGTTTTCAAGGTACCACTTGAAGGGTCTACAGTTCAGTTTCCTCCTGAGCTCCAGTCTGCTCTGAATACTGGAGAAGAGAAACGAGACTCCTTCACACACTGAGAGTGGACAGCCGTCTGCACACAGTGCCAACACCCGCTGGGGAGTCGGGCTGTCCAGGGGCTGGATGCGACCCCACATGCCTTGGCCAGGCCTGTGGGCCCTGAGCAGATGCTCTTGCCGACAGGTGTCCCCGAGGACTCCCAGCCGCAGGAGGAGGTGGGAAGACACTCACTTGCCATAGGGAACGTTCCTGGCAGAAGGCACTGCTGCGTAGTAGAAGTTCTTGTATTCGTCCATCCATACCTCGGCTGCCCGACGTGTGTTACTGCAAACAAAACACACCTTCCTGAGGGTGCTTCTCCCGGCACCACGCCACCGTGCCTGTCCGCCAGGCCCATGGCTGAGCAAGCTCCCCTGGGTGAGGCAACTCCAGCCTCTGGTCGTGCGGAGCACACAGATTGTCACAGAGCAAGGGCCACTGCCAGAACCAGGGTAGAAGGACCTGTGCTGCACTGAGGACAGACCGGTGTGACCCTCAAGCACCCCACGTGTCCTACAAAGAGGGCAGGGTCAAGGACAAGGCAGAGGCTCCCGCCTCCACAGCCTTTCTGGGGAAAGCTAAGTCCAGGCAGGAGCCGACCATCAATGTCACCTTCTCCACAGGCCTGATGGAGGGGCTATCATAAGGACGAGGAGGGCTGACCCGTGGAGGTGCTGTGTGGCCCCACGTCAGGTGTCCTGGCTGCCCTGCTTGGGCTCACAGCTTCTCTGAAGAAGCTGCATGCTGGACCCCATCACGGAGCCAGCCATGCTTCATGACAGACAAGGTCCTAGGACAAGCTGCTCTGGGCTGCGTGGTATGCCAAGGCCACCTGGGCACAGCCCAGCAGCACGTCCACTTCCAGGGGTGGCACAGCACCCTCTCGACCCCCACATCCTGGACTCTCCCTTGAGCTCCAGCCCCAGTGACGGGTGACCCTCCCTAGGCACCCTGGACAGTGCCCTGCTCAGCAGGGAGGCAACGGTTGCCCTTTAAGGTAATTCCCTTGCTCTGCCAAGAAGGCCGTGGGGGTGCGCCTGTGGCCACCATCACACCCCCGTGAGTGGCCTCCGTGTCTCCTGTAGAGTGGCCCCTGTGTCTGTCTTCCCTGAGTGCAGGGAGAAGGGGCTACTGTCAGGAGCCAGTAGGCACCACCGAGGGACACAGGACGAGACGCACCCCGCTGGCCCGCTCCGCCCCAGATCACCGGGACTGACCATGCAGGGAGAAGGGGCCCCTCCGGCCCTGGCAGAGGGCACAGTGTGGGAGACGCCAGGGGCCTCGGCACCCTGGCCAGGAAACCCGCACACCTCACCTGCGGGCGGGAGCTGCAGAGGGTGCAGGGGTGCATGTGGAGGGAGAAGGGCTGCAGCAGGGGGAGCCGGCCAAGAGGCCAGGCTCACAGGCCAGGAGACGGCGTTCCCACCTCCCCTCCGCACAGCACCCGAGACGCAGTGCACACCTCCTGCGCTGGGCTGCCGGGCCACACACCGGTGCCCCTCCTCGTGGGACTGGCCTTGCTGCATGGCCTCGCCTGGTGGGCCCGAGCAGCGGCCCTCTGACACCTGAGCTGCTCCATCGGGACAGGACAGGACAGGACAGGGTCAGATTTGAGGTGCCCTGGCCCTTTCAGCCCTAGTGGCTCCATGGGGTGTTCAAGTCCTGAGTTCTTAAGAGAACACGCCATTCGGTTCCTGAAGGCAAAGCTGCCCTCTCAGTCCACCTGGCGCCCGGGGAGCCCACAGGATGGCCCGTTGAGACTGCGCCTGTTCTGTCCATTCGTCCGTCTACTCAGACTTTCACCTGGAACTCTCCGCACCCGTCTTCCTGGCCTCAGGGTCCAGGGAGGGCGCTGTTGCCCAGCCCTCCACAGCCCAGTATGCACTCAGACGGGGACGTGCTCACACGTCACCATCGCCCCTCACAGGAAGCCAAGACCTGGAGCCACCAGGGAGCCCAGGGATGATGCGACCCACGCCTGACCCTGAGGCGAGCCCTGACAGGGGCCCTGGGGCCACGCCCATGTCCAGAGTGGTCAGCAGCATGCTGGACCCCTCAGCCTCGGTCTCCAGTACTTACCGGGCAAAGACGGTGCCACTGCCGCCTGGGAACGTGTAGGGGTGCTGCTTCCGGAACACGTGTCCCACGCGGCTGCAGGGGATGATCTCCAGGCTGCCGCCACACTGCCACACGCGGAAGGAGATCTCTGAGATGGAATAAGATGCAGTGACCGGCAGGCCACCCCAGGTGTGACTCGCCCACGCCCACCCCGGGCCTGCTCTCCCTGAAGGGGCCCAGAGGAGTAGCCGCCCTCCTCCGGGACGGCCTAGAGCTCCGAGTGCAGAGAAGCACAGCACTCTGGACGGTCAGACCCCACGGCGCCATCCAGAAAGCACAGCGGGGGACAGTCCAGGTGTGGACTGGAAATCGAGACAAGGGTGGCTCTTGGCCCATGACCGTGTCTGCCCCATGATGTCTCGGCTGGCGGGTGGCAGGCCGCCCGGCCTCGCAGGCCTCACCTGTGCTCGCCCAGTACCGATACCTCTGGGGGCCGCTGAGGATGCATGTCAGGCTTCGTTGCTGGGAATCGCAGGCTGAGTGCAACCGAGCCGGCAGGCACCCTTTCCAGCCACACCACCACGCTGCTCAGGCCTCAGGCCTGCAGAGCTCACCAGCACCTCAGACCACCACAGCAGTGACCGAGGACAGCAGGGAGACCCACGGCACCCACTGCCCAGCAGGATGGTCCCTGAGAAGGCCACAGCTGACCTGTGTCCAGACAGTTGGCCTGCAAGTCACATATGGCAGAGCCAGGCACTGCCCATGCCCTGGGCACCCATCCTGGCAGGGGTGGCACATATCTGCTCGGCACAGCGTTTCGTGACAAGGGGTTTTAACCAGCGCCTTTCCTAACCAGCACCCCAAATGCAAGAGACTGAAGTTGGACAGAAACTCAGATGAACCGTTCTGAGAGGCCAGGACACCGTCAGAGGCTACGCGCTGGGGACAGGGACCCAGAGCCAGCAGTAACGTGCTGCACACAGGAGGCAGGCCCTCTGAGGGCCGTGGACAGCCGGAGACGAAGCCCTCCGTGGACTGCCCCACCACGCAGCATGACGCGGGGTCAGAATGCCACTGCACTGGGCAGCAGAGCCCACACGGTCCCAGCAAGATCTTCACTCGCCAGCAAAGCGGGCCTAGTGGCCATTACAGACCCTAACAGCCAACCCCCTGCAGCAGTAAACATGCAAGGCTGGAAACTAGCTCAGTGGAAAAGCACTCCCTTAGCACGTGCCAGGCCCTTGGCTGACCCCAGCCTGCCACCACAGTGACAAGTCTCCTACTCGTCAAGCGTCCGGTAGACCTTGAGCAGGAAGTCCTCAGCATCTCAGGAGGTAAGATCTAAACATGCATTTGCTTCACTGAAGATCCAAACTTGGGCTTTTGCTCTGGGTGTGCTGAGCCAGGGAGGGCCTGTGGGGAGGCCTGCCCTGCAGGTGCCTCCACTGACTGTGCCCCAGTGCAGGGCGAGGGCTCCCGGTGATCCCTGGCTCTCTGCACCCTGGGCCCAGCAGGTCCACAGGCCTCTCCTTCCTCCAAGAGGAGGCCCTGGTCTTGCCCGACAGGGACCTCTGCCTTCCTCGACAGGTGCTCCAACTGCACAGGACTCGCCTGACCAGGAGCACGGGAGCTCCCACCCTCCTGTGGCACCCATGCAGGGGCCGTCTGGACTCCCTGGGGCATGCCTGCACCTGCCTCCCCCAACACACCCCCAAAGGCCACACGGGCCCACAACTGCAGGCAGGGAGCTCGTGCCCAGAACAGGAGTCGGAGTCGCGCTCAGGGCACTCAGCAGATGCTCCGCAGCTCAGCTTGCACCCAGGGAGGGAAGCTGCCCCAGCCTTGGGGACCCAGCTGAGCCCCAGGGCCCCACCCAGACGGGAGGAAAGAGCCTGTGCAGTGAAGCACATCTGCTCCTGAATTAAGTACCACCTTCCCCTGCAAGTGGCCTCCTCAGATGGGAGCCAGCGCCACCCGCCACACCATCGTGGGCAGTGTCATACACGCCCGGGGAGCAGCCACCTGAGCCTGCGGCCACGGGAGCCTGCAAAGCAAGTGGGACTCGGGGTCCTCTTCAGAAGGTCAGCGACCAGAGACCCGGCCCCACAACTCCACCCAAGCCCCGCCTGAGGTCAAGGCAGCCTTAATATTCCTGGAAAGGACACCAATTCCAGGCCCTTCCGTCCCCATCCCAGCAGCACAGGCTGAGATGGAGCAGCTTCCATGTCACACCAGGAGGGTCCTCAGAGACAGGTGTTGTCACCAACCACACGTCAACAGGATCGAGAGACGACGGCGGGACTGGGCCAACAAAGCATCCCAGGCTGTGGGAGTGACACCCTCAGCACGGCAGCGCCACTGCAGCCATCCCGGGCACACCTGCCCAAGCACAGCGGACTCAACGCGCAGCAGCCTGGGACGGGTTTGTGAGGCCGGTGAGCAGCAGCCGTGCCCACGTGAGCAGTCTCCTCTGGAGACCACGCCGACCTGCTCCCGGGGCCTGGCTGCTCCACCCGAGCTCAAACAGCTCCCATGGGCCACTCGACACCATCAGAGCAGCCGAGACCCAGGCCTGGCGGTCAGAGGGACTAGAGGTCCCTGTCCCATGGCTTTCGTATCAGTGCAGGGAGCCCATCCGTGTGGTCGGGAGAGGTTGCTCCCCGTTTGGGAAGGTGCCTTCTGAACCCCCAGGCCAAACGCAGGTGGAATCTGTGCTTCAAGGAGCCCGGGATCCTGGCCACCTCTGCTCTGACGGGACGTTTTCCCCAGGACCCCGAGTATTCGGGGGGTGGGGTGGGATGCGAGGTGGGCACAGGTCTGGGCCTGCTGAACCTGCAAGCTGTCCAGGGAGGCCCCTGCCTTGGCGAGCGCCTCGCCCTGCACCGCATACTCACCTAGGTTTTCTCCACCCCACACGTCCATCATCATGTCGTACTTCCCCAGCTCTTCAAAGTAGAGCTTGTCCATCACGAACAGCCCGCCAGCAATCATGGGGGTTCTGCAGAGCAGAGGGCCAAGCCAAGGGGCTGTCAGCACTGCCTGTCATGCCCAGTCTGGCCTTTAAGCAGTGCGGTGCTGCTGCTCCTGTGTCCCACCCTGCCTCCAGACGCCTCCAGCCCCTGCTCGGGCTGCGCCAAGCCTCCCTGCAAGGGACCCACTGCCAGGCAGACTCGCTGACGAGCTATCCTGGGTGAGGTCCTCGGCCTTTCTAGGCTCTGCTCTCCTTACACAGTTGTCACAAGACTCACAAAGTGAGATGGAGCAGGGGCCCCACTCTGCTCACAGAACGCCACGCCGTAGATAGGCAGCTCAGGGCTGGTGGACCTGCCTTGTGCTCCCATCAGACGGAGCTGATGGGGACGGGAGGAGGGGGGTGAGGCCTGCAGAGGGGCTGGGCTCCCACCTGCTGGGGCATGCTGGCACTTACTTTATGGGGGCGACCGGGTTCCCCTGCCGGGACCTTCTCTGCTCGGGTGTCATGTAATCCCACTTGAACACCAGGTTCCAATCAAAACCTGCGGGCAGGAAGGCAGAGTGCTGGGACGTGCCCGCCACTTCAGGCCCGTCCTTCCAGCACAGACGGCCGCATGTGGACTGGACTCAGGTAAAACCAAAGCAAAGACGTGGAGGGGAGCGACTGGGGCAGTGGCGCTGGGCAGGGAGGGCGGGAAGAGCAGCGCGGGCCCCTGACCCAGAAAGACGCCGAGGCCAGTCTTTCTTATACTGCAGGTGCAGGAGGGCGGGCGGCCCGTGGGGACACTGGCCTGGCTCCCGAGGCCCCAGGTTCCACCCCCTGCACTGAAAGGAGAGCTGGTGAGAAGAAAAGTAGAACCCGAAGAGCACCAGGTCCACACATCCAAGGGCCAGGAGAGGCGAGGAGGGTGACCAAGCAGAGTGGCCACTGCCCCACGGAACAGGCACATGGGGAAGGCCTGCCCACTGGGCTGCCTTGGTGTCTCTCGATGACACCTGAGACTGCCCAGCAGTGAGGACAGGGTGGATGTGAGAGCCTCCACCTGAGAGTGGACCAGAGGAAGCTGGCCACTGCGTCTTAGACGAGGACGCTGAGGGCAGAGGTGACCAGCCCACCACCCACAGCAGCAGGGCACACGGGGTGGGGGTTAAAGTCCAGGTCCTGCAGGATGGCCGCTGCACTGGGGCCCAGTCCTAGGCTTCACTGTCTTTTCTCTGGAGGTCAGAATGGTAGTGGACCCTTGGCTCCTGGGTTGTCTGGAATAGGCCATTTTTCTCCATTTGGCTAAAAACGTTAGGAGGTGGGACAGATGTCCCATTCCATGTGAGAATGCAGGGCTGACCAGCTGCCCGGGCTTCCCTGGAGCAGGCCCAGGGGCTTCCAGAGAAGCAAGTCAGAAGAACCCATGAGGACGCCGACACCTCCCGCCACAGGTGGCTCCCCTCCCACCTGGACCCCAGCCGAGTTCCTGCAGGCAAGTGCCAGAGCCTGAAGCTCCCTCGTGGGGCTGCACCCACGGCAGGCCAGACGCAATCGCAGGGCACTCTGCGGCAGCCGTGGTCCTGCGGGTGTGGGATGGTGCCTTTGACCCAGGCCTCGGAAGCAAAGGTGGAGTCCAGTGGCCGTAGGCTGATGGACAACTGGGCCCACGTTCCTGCTTCACCCCACATTCTCCACTCCCCGGCTCAAGGTCGGACACGGCCGTGCAACGGCAGCTCCGGGTCTTCACTCATTCCCAGGAGGGACAGAGGGTCTTACATACGTCATGGTGGTGCCCTGGGGGTGGACTTGGGGGTCACTTGTGCTGTCAGGCCTACAGGAACCAGTGCGGTCCCCCAGACAAATGCTGCCGGGCAGGGAGCACCAGAGGTGGCTGGGCCAGGGAGAGGGTCAGCGAGCAAGGCACGCACAAGGGCCAGTCAGCAGGGTAGTGACCTGGGTACGGGCACACAGAGGGCCACAGTCCCAGGTCCACAACCTCAGCTCCGAGGAGCCCTGGCTCTGCTGGTCAGTGCAGTGGCTGGACCTCTGGTCAGAAAGGACGACCCAATCGCACCGAGGCTCGCAGCTCAGGGAGGCAATAGTGGGCCTGGGGGAGGAGGGGGAGGCAGGGCCACGGCGCTTCCTGACATCCCTGCTAGCACACGGGGGACTGTGTCACTGCCACTCCTGATGACGGAGAGGACACCCCGATGCCTGGGGTACAGGACGAGTGGGATGGTTAGGCAAGGATGGACACCTACCGCCCTTCAGGTCCGCGGAAGCCCCCACGTACTGGAAATTGTCCATGTTGATGACATCGATGATAGGCGACACCACCCGAGTCCTGTCCTGCCATGCAAATGACAGAGAAGGGTCAACATCCCAAACCAGCCCCAGAGCCCCGCGTCGGGGTCACCAGGCAGCCCCGACTGCCCACACCCGCCCCTGTGCCCCCAGGACCTCCCCCAACTCGGGACCCAATTGCAGTGGGTGGGCAGAGGGGCAGCCTGGGTGAGAAGGGTCAGTGGGGCCTGGATGCACTGGCCATCTGTAAGGCAAGCACCATGCTGGTCCACCTAACAATCTTGCCATGGAGCTCTGGTCAGCCCCAGCTTGCGTGTGCAGCAAGGAGGCCCTACATACTGAGGTGCTGGAGACCTCAGGCCGGGCCAGGCTTCTCGGGACAAGCGGGTATGTGAGGGGTGAGGAGCGCGTCCAGGTCCATCTGGTAGAAGGCAGTGGGCCGTGCTGCCTCCCCTACACCCAAGCCCGGCTCTGGCTGTGCCCGTTGGTGCCCTCTTTCAGGCTCTGGGAGAGGCTCAGGACAGAGGCTGTTCCCCTCTCTGATCGTTAACGCTGAACGGCCACTGTCAGTGCAGACTGCAGGCCTGCCTCACACTGACCGTCCATAGAGGCACGCTGTCCCCAAGCCACTTACGCAGCGCTGTTGGCCAGCAATGACTCAGGAAGACTATCAAGCAAGAGAATCAGAGCTAAGGAACAGCACAAGGACACCGTGAGCCCCAGCACCACCTGCGCACCAAAGGCCAGGCGCCGCTCCCTGCCTGGCTCGCTCTGCTCGGGGTGTGGGCGTCCACAGAAGCCCCCGTGTCTCCTTTGGTGAGACGAGGACTGACGAGAACTCATCGCCCCAGGCTCTCGCCTTAACTTGGACCACGAGCCAGGGGCCTGGGCACTGGTCAAGGCCGTGGCAGGTCAGTTCTGGCCTGGCTTTCAGTAGCAGCAGGCAGGGTGCTGGGGCGAATCCTGACGGGTGTGTGGGAGGCCTCCTGGGGCTCAACAGAACCTGCTTTGAAATTCTGACTGTCACTGAAGACCCCAATGCCCAGTTTTCTCAATCGTCTAGAGAGAGCGATACCCGCATTAGAGACAGCGCCTACCATGTCATTCAGCAAACCCAAAGCAGGCAGCGAAATGACATGATTATTATCAGCTTTGGCCACGGAGCATTTCATGACTCAATGACCCTCAGCTATCCCTCCGTGCTGCAGTCCAGGACATCTGCGTCTCCCTGGGCCCAGCTATCCCTATGCACTGTAGCCCAGCTGCCCCTCCACACTGCACCCTGGGATGTCGTGTCTCCCTGGGCCCAGCTGCCCCTCCACACTGCAGCCAGGGATGTCTGCGTCTCCCTGGGCCCAGCTGCCCCTCCTCACTGCACCCCGGGACGTCTGTGTGTCCTGGGCCCAGCTGCCCCTCCTCACTGCACCCCGGGACGTCTGTGTGTCCCGGGCCCAGCTGCCCCTCCTCACTGCACCCTGGGACGTCTGTGTCTGTGTCTCCTTGGCCCAGCTGCCCCTCCACACTGCAGCCAGGGACGTCTGTGTGTCCCTGTCCCAGCCGTACCGCTGAGCTGCAGCTCATTTTCCCATCTCTCGTCATGACCGTCATCCCCGCCCGAGGAAGTGCCACAGCAGAAAGGAAGAGTGCCAATGAAGGAGGTGGAGCAGACACTAACATGGCCCAGCACTCTGTGACGATGCCCCTCACAGGAGAGGTGCCTGGCGTGGCCGCAGGTCACCCCTTGCAGCCCTGCCCAGGCACTGAGTGACAACCAGCGCTTGCTTCTCCCGTGAGGCTGGCATGGGGGGCTGGCTGGTCCAGTGAGCAGAGGCCGGCACCCCACACACTGCAGGCCCAGGTCCTCTCGAGCACCCAGAGTGCGTGCCGAGGCGAGGAAGCAGCCGTGCCCAAGCCAAAGCTGCCTCTCGGCCAGGCCAACCCAGCCTGTGCCAAGCCTGCCGCCTCCCATCAAGTGGCTGCTCCTCACCCCAGGATCCCCACAGCCCAAACACTTTGGATGAACTCCAAAGAGGCACCGTCTTCCCCCAGCAGCCAGGAGGCCCGTGGCCATCCCCGACCACACCGTCCATGCCCCACGTGCCTCACCTCAGCCACGCGCTCCAGCAGAGGCTCCAGCCAGTGCTCGTTGCACTCGCAGTGGCTGTCCAGGAAGGTCAGGACCTTGGCTTGGGCAGCGTCGGCACCCCGGACCCTGGAGCGCATCAGGCCTGCAAGGTAAGTCAAAAGCACCTCATGGAGAGAAGCTCGTCATGAGGGTAGTGTGGCCGGCCTGGCGACCTGTGATGCCGGGCAGGCCACTCCTCAGAGCCACCCTTCTAGAAAGAGCTCTGCGTAACTAAAGCCTCCTCATCTAGCAGGGGGGCTAAACCTTCCGAAGGATGTCTCTCTGGCAAAGCCACAGCCCCCTAAGTAGTTGGGCTCTAGAAGATACCACCCACACGTCTTGGGACCTGGCAACCTCCGTGACCACACTGCAGACAACTGTGTCTTCCGAGACCCATCACAACCAGCAGCACAGAGGGCTGGCCTGCACACAGAAGCAGCTGTGCTGCTGGACCAGCTTCACACGCCTGCTCACAGCGACAGGGTCTGACCGCCTGGATGCTGCGCTCAGGAAGCTACGTCTGGAGTGGACGAGACGCTCCCACCCGGGAGGTCAAGGGCTGTACGTTCCTCGATGCAGTCTAAGGAGAGCCACAGTGACCCTGTGCAGCTGCCTTCCTCCCAGGGGCACAGGACGCAGTCATCAGTTGAGCTGACTGCAGAGCAGCTGGGACTGGGCAAAGCCCGTCCTGGAACTCAGGTGTGAACTCTGAGCGAAACAAATTGAGCGACGGAGCTGGGGAAATCAGCGGAAACCAGCAGAGTGGGTTCCCAAGAGCAGCTCACCTGGCCTGAGGCCACATTCAGAGGGAGCTTCCGAGGGCATCCTGCCCCGCAATGCCACCCTTCTGGCTTAAGGTGTCAGAGGACAAAGCTCAGGACTTGTCCAACGGCCAGGCACTGGAGGAGGAAGGCCAAACGTCAGTGACGATCCTCGACCAACTCCTGAACTGCACAGGCCTGGACTCCAAGAAGCCCAGGAAGACCAACAGCAGAGAACTGAGGTTCTGCTTCCTGTCATGGTGGACACAGCTGAAGTCTCAGCTGCTACAGTCCCAGTGGAAACAGGGTTAGAGTTCGAGTCTTGCCAAGTCAGAGAAGTTTGGAGAACACTTCAGTTCTCTGGAAAGCCAGAAGGACCACATTTAGAAATACAGACTGCTATCTCGGAAATGGGAGATCACCAAGGACATACCCATCCTAGGCAAGTACAAAGGCAGGCATCTGTCAACGTAAAAGAGCACAGTCACACCTGTGATTTAACTGTCCTGCTTAACAGAGATCAAGACGCTTCAGAGAGAGAACGTGACCCAGTGTCTTTCCAACACACCACACACAACCTCGTAAAACAAAAAAACACCAGACTTGAGAAGACCTGGAGAGTATGGTCCATCCCTATGAGAAAAACCCAACAGAAGCATCCTGAGATGACTCAGATGCTGGAATCAGCAGACGAGGATTTAAAATGGCTTTTGTGACCATGTTCAGGGACCCATATGAAGCAGTAGTTCCAAAGAGTGAACAGACAAGGACGTCGGCAGAGTAAGAGACTCAGACGGGTATCCAGAGCTACCGAAAGGAAGCTACGTGAACAAACAGCTCCCTGCCTGTTCCCAACCGCAGAACGGAGCTGGTGGAGGGCCAGGGACACAGGCCGACCTGGTAGAGGAAACATATCGAGGCACAGGCAGGACAAGTGCTGCAGACACAGATGGCCAAGGGTTCCCATGTCTGGCGGAAAACACCACCTTACACCCTCCTGGAGTTCAGGGCAGCACCAGCACAAGCCTGAGAGGAGGAGACCCAGGCCGAGGGCAGGGAGCCACGGTGGCGATGGTCAGGTGCAGCCAGGAGACTCCCACCGGGCGCCAGCACATGCAGGCCTGCGATCCTGGCAGGAGGAGGCCGGCCAGGAAGGACGGCCCAGCAGCTACACTGGTACAGTGCTGGAAAAATCTCAAGGTCAGCTCAGAATTCTGGTCAGGGAAAATACCCCCTAGGACGAAGGAAGAAGGCTCTGCGGCCGTCGAGGGAAAGTCGGTCCTACAGGAGAGCGTGTGGGATCGCAGGGACGACCCTAGCTGGGGACCCTGGGCATGAAGAGCTGGAGACTCCGGAAGCGGAAAAGAGGACAGGTCCATGACCACCCTACTCCCTGCCGACTTCTTGAGAAGGCTCCTGATCCCTGGAGCCAAGGCAACCGTCTGTGGGGTTCGAGCAGCATGCAGAGGCGGCGGCTCCAGCAGTGGTCCTGGGAGAGGGTGGCCTGTGCTGCGGCCAGGCCCTGAGGCTTCCCGCTGACCTTCCCTGCCTTACCTTCAAGCTGCACACTGTCCCTGAGTAGCCAGCCTGGCGGTCCTCTGCTCCCTCGCTCTGTGCAGCTGACCAGCGCTGCGGGAGCACCTGGGTCGGCACCTGGGGTCTAAGGCAGGTACGACCACATGCACAGCTGCTGCCCACTCGAGCTGTCCAGGCCTGCCTGCCAGGGTCACTCCCACACGCTGACCCTCACCCCTTCTAAGCCCAGCAGTGACGCAGGTCCTCCTCTGTATGAACACCAAATTCAGAGCTCCAGAAAGTCCACACGCAGACACACTGCCAGCTTCTAAGCAGCTCACAGGCCCCCCCAGAAGGCCAGCAAGGGACAGGCCGGTTGTGAACTGCAACACAAAGCTGCTTGCTTCCTCTCCCTGTCCCCTGCCCCCTCCACCTCCTTTCTTGTGTGCTATGCCAGCTTCTCCCTTTCTGCGCCAGGAAGTGGGCGACAGACACTGAGTGAAAACTTCATAGTCACTTTGTCACTCGGGGGGCGGGGCATAAAGAGCGCAGCAGGTGGTCAGGTCTGGGGCTGGCCGCAGCTCATATAGGAACAGGGCTGCCAGCGTGGCTGGCGAGGACTGATACCCAAGCCCTGCTTCCTCACGAGGGCCACTGGGCCGACTCACAGGGTCCTGCTCAGAACACCTCCTTCCTCCAGCCAGCGGCCTGTGGGAGGCAGAGGGCGCACTGGCCGAGGAAGCAGCTCCTGGACGCATGGGAGCGGCACGGGGCCACAGCTTTGCAGCCAGAGCTCCAAGACTCCCAACCCTGGGGCCTCTCTCGCGCTCTGATGCCTGGACACCAGCCACCGACACGTGCGTCCCTGGGGACCCCCTGCCACAGCCTGGTGGTGAGCTCCTGGGCTCGGCTACGCCCCACAACACGAAGCCAGGTGGCGGTGGGCCAGCACAGCGTGAGCAGGACGGCAGTGTCCCGGCCTTGGACAGCCCGCCTGCAGCAGCTGCCGTGTGGGTCTGCTCTCGAATCAGACGCTGCAGCCTGGAGCCACTGACCCGTGCGTGGCTGGAGCTGAGGGCCTGGTCAGGGTTCCCAGAGCGTGAGCCAAGCCTGTCTTCCCAGGGCACAAGCAGACCCAGGCACACGGCTTTGGTCAGTTAGGCGTCTGATGTCCTCCCGGTGTGTGCTGGCACAGGACAGGCAGGGCACAGAGAGACCGGAGGGCTGGCTGTTCTCCTGGCCAAAGCAACTCCCTGTCGCCACCCGGCCGGGGCTCATGTGTGAAGCGGGGCCGCAGCCCGGGACAGAGCCTCACCTTCTCGCCGATCGTTCCGGAGGACCCGCACTTTCTCGATCTTCCCCAAGAGGGCCCCGTCCTCAGCTAAGGAGAGAGAAGGGAGCGTGAGTGCCCACGGGCTGGGCGGGCGCTGGCCCTTTCCTCTGGCGGGCCAGCCTGGCTCGCGCCCACCGCCCGCTGGGGAGGCCGCACTCACGGTCGTTGCTGTAGTCGTCCACCAGGATGATCTCCTTGATGAGGTGAGGCGGGCTCCTCTTCAGCACACTGAGGAGAGGCAGAGGACAGGGCTGTGGCCGGGAGCAGGCCACTGGTGGGGCATCCTCTCTTGGCCCCGCCTGGGCTGGAGGGGCCATGGGCTGCCCAAGGACAGAGCCACTAGGTGGTCCATCGGCAGCCCCTGGTCGCGCTGGCCCAGCGGGCATCCTGGCCTCACCTGACCACAGTCCTCAGCAGGGCCGACCTGGCTTCATTGTGGAACGTGATCACCACACTGGTGGCTGGCAGGTCCACACGCCACTGCTTCCGCTGACACCTGAGGGCAGAGAAGGACCATCCTGAGTGGCTCAGCTGGTCACGAGACACGCGCAGCGTGATGGCCAGGGAGCCACAGGACCAGCAGGACACGGCCACGGGGAAGGCACTCAGAGTGTGCTTGGGGAACAGCTTGTCAAGAACACCAGGATGGCGTGGGGCCGCCCAGCCGGCTGGCAGACACCGCTCTGGCACCTGCTCTCATGGCCCAGCAGTGCCCAGCGCAGGCCCTGGGACACTGCCCTGCCCATACTTTACCCTCTGCCCGTCACAGGTGGAGGTGGCTTGTGAGACCTGAAGCGCGGCCCACGGCAGCTCTCCCTCAACCTGGACGTCAGGCGCCCTACACCCCAGGCTGTCTCCAGCAACCAGAGTGAGGGTGGTGCCCGCAGCCGGTGGGAACTGAGCAGTGGGCAGGGCCTGGGGCCACGGCTCAGCAGAGTTTGAGGCCAGGCCTCCGGAGGCAGGCAGACTCCATGCAGCACGTCCTCAGTCTGTGCTCTGCAGAGACACGACTGCAGGGCACCACGCCTACTGGACAGGAGACCTCAGCTCGGGGTTGAAGTGCCAAAGCATCGCAGGCCAGACAGCCAGCAGGCCTACAGGCCCCTGGAGCCGCGCAGAGCGAGGCTGCAGATCCTAAAGGAACAGCACCCGGGACGGCAGAGCCTGTGCAGGAAGCCCAACTGTGGCCGTCTGGTGGCCGCCAGGGGCCAGGGAGGCAGCCGAGCACCTGGCTCAGGATCCGTTCTTGATGGTCATGCCAACCTGGGGCAGTGGTGAGGATGAGGCCTGGCAGGGCCACGCCTGCCCACAGGAGCACCTCTGCACTGGCACTGTCACCTGCAGGGTTGTCCTGAACCTGGAGTCAAGCACTCTGCCACTGGGGCCACGGGGCGAACCCCCAGGGGCCCACAGGCCACAAGGCCTGGGCTCCCTCCTCAGCCAGCATGGACCCGGCCATGCCAAGATGGCGCCACACTGTGTGGGTGGCGGGAGTAGAAACTGAAGCTCAGTCGTGGCCAGAACGTCCATTAGTGAGGACACACGTGGACCCCAGCAGCCGCTGGACAAGGCCACAAGCACATGGTGCGTACTGAGGGACCTTCTCCCGTCATACCAGGAAGACAACCTCAAACGTGAGAGAGAAACACAGTGCGACTACAGAGCAGCCGGGTGGGACCACAAGAGGAACTTCCCTGCTCACTGCAATAGTCACAGCTGGTCTGTTTTAATTAGTCACAACAGAACCACACAACAGTCCCTGTCGTTTGGAGCAAAGGCGCTCTGTGGTCAACACTGAACTTCACTACCTCCGAGCCTTTACTGACAAGCAGACCAGCAGCCAGACTCTCTATTTGAATTTCAGGAATCGGCAGATGGCTGGATCGAGAAGGGACACCGCAGAGCTTCGATCTGAACGATTTGCCCACGGCACCAGTCCCAAGACGGCGACTGGCGAGCGTGCTGACAAAGGCCAGTGCTGGGAGGCGGCACCGCCCCGCACCTGGCCCCTCGACTCCCACGCCTCCATGGCTGACCAGGGCTGTCCACGTCCAGACAGAACAGGAGCACGAGTCTGCGCGGAGCGCTTCACGCCCCACGGGCGAGTACGGGCACGCGCCTGCGCATGCACGCTGAGCCATGCGGCGCAGCGGCAGCAGCAAGCCACAGGAAACGGAAAGCGTCTTGCCTCTGAGAGCCGCCTCCCTGCCAGCCAGGCTCCGTCCCCCAGAGCAGCGGGGCACCCAGTGCTGGCCCACCAGGGGCCCTGGCGGGGCGTGTGGGCTCAGCCATACTCGGGCGCTGAGCAGAGCTGGCCTGCGATCACCAGCAGAAAGAGCCTACGGTTTTGTCTCTGGGGGCGGCACAGTGCTGAGAGAGGCTGGGCTTTGGGCGACTGGGCCCCAGTTCACTTGCTTGCAGAGTTCTTGTGCTGGTCATTTCAGAACCTTCTAGTCCAGTAAAATAAAGACTTGGAACCCAGACTCACAAAGACTTCAAAAATATCAATCTGGTTTCACATCGCTCTGAAAGCTGGTGGCCATCAGTACCTGAACCTCAACTGGCCACAAACGGATGAGCTCCTGGGCCCTGGGGGAAGGGTGGCTGGTCTTAGTGCAGGTGATCCTGGGTGGCAAAGACCCTGACAGGACACCCGAAGGCCTCCATCCGGCGCAGGGGTGAGCGGGCCTGCAGCGGGCGGGAGCAGCAGGCTCCTTCCCCAGCCCGGCACGTGGCCCCGGTGCTCAGCTGGGCTGGTGCTCTGCTCCTGCGGGCATGGACCCGAGCCCTGTGCACTGAGGCAGCCACCCTGCTGCCCTGCACACAGGCCCTCAGGTCCTGCGCGATCACTGAGGAAACACAGCCGTGGAAGTGGACACTGAGAGCTAGCAGCCATCGTCAGGAACAGGGGACAGTCTGCACGGGCAGCCGTGCGTTGGTGGAGGCCAACTGTGTGCAGAGGCCAGTGGAGCCAGGAGACAGGCCGCGGCACAGGAGGGGTTTGGGAAGGGTGTGGGAGGGTGTAGCCACCACAGCGAGAAGCGCTCCGAGCCTGCAGGAAGAGCTCCAGGGGAGGCAGGGGCTGGAGACCCTCCACAGTGTGGTGTGAGCTCAGGACCTAGAGGCCAGGGAGGGTGTGGCCAGCGGCAAGACCGCACCCCTGTGACATGGCCCAGGGACGGGAAAAACGCTCTGCCCTCCCGAAGCCCTGGTGAAGTCAGGTCTGCCAGGGCAAGGCCGCTGGTCTCAGTGGTGAGTGCCTTGTCCAGCACCGCAGGCCAGGTACCACGGGGAGCAGAATCTGAAGTCCAGCGCAGGTGCAGCTGGCAGCAAGGGCCTTTGTGCTGCATCTTGACATGGCAGAAGGGCACCCAACTCCTGCACCCGCACGTGGAGACCCAGAAGGAGGGTGCTGGCCCGAGGCTTGGCCCAAGGGTCCGAGCAGAGCTAGGGGTCTGCTGCCGCCCTGAAGCTCTTCCACCCCACACCCATCTCCTCCAGGCCTCCCACAAAGCTCAGGAAGCGTGACGGAGCTGGGGGCGGTTCTCTCTGGGGGAGGAGAGCTTGAGGCCCATCTAGCAGGACACTCGGACCATCTCGCTGGACGCCAGATGCCCATCACTGCTCTGCGCTGTGCTGCACGAGGGCAGCCGCCCTCCCCGACCAGAGCCCAGCAGTCACGGAGCGCAGGCCACTCCGGGCCATGTGAGCACAGCAGGCCCTGCCTGGCAGCCTGGCCCTCATGCATGTCACAGCGTCCTTCCCGCAGCCCAGGGAAGACGTTAGCCCCTCGTGGACAAGACACTGGCACATCGTGGACACGGTGCCTAGCCTCGGGCTCCGGGAGTTACAGGCTTTCCCTCCTATGGCCAGTCCTCCAGCTATGGACACCAGGAGGGCGTCTGAGCCACACTCTCATTCGACAGGGGTCACCCCTCACAGGCACCACTGTGGTGGAAGGCCCCAGGCTGAGCCCGACTGACCCAGGGTGGATCCAGCCCCTGCTTTCCTGTCACGCACAGCCACAGCTGAGCTGTGGGGTTTCCCCAGAGAGCTCCTGTGGGCACGAGACCAGGAGCCACTGAAGAAAGCCTCTCCGTGTCTCTGCTTCCAGCATGGAGAGCAGCTATGGAGACAGAGCTATGGCAGCCTTCTTGCAGTCACGCCAGGCAGCCTGGACGAGGGTGGAGACCAAAGCGCTCAAGTTTGAGGAAAGTCAGACAGAGCGTCCAGCCAGGAAGACAGCGAGGCCGCTGCCCCAGGCCCTCTGTGCAGCCGTGGAGAGGTCCTAATGGCTGCAAGGGGCACACAGAACCAGCCGGCTCAGGCTCAGTAACCATGAGAAGACAGTCAGCATGCACACCACGGCTCTTGCACCCGGAATAGAAGGCGGCCTCAGGCAAGCCAGGCTCAGTGTCTGCGCATGATGCACCCTGCAAGGGGGAAATGTGTGGGAAGTGCCCCAGGGTAGCAAGGATGGCGGTGTCACCAACGTCACCCACAAGTAAAACCCCTGCAGACACTAAGGAAGAAGCTGCCCAGGCAGAGACAGAGAAAGCCTCCAGCAGCTCATGTTTAAACGAACACAGAATCGACTGCATAACTCAAGCTCCTAAATAAGCACTGTGTTCAAAACAAAAACCAAAACAGAAGAATAATTCCAGGCGAGTGAGAAGTGACCTCTTGGGGCAGTTCAGAGCTGGGTTTCAAAGTGCTAACCAGGCACCACCTCCTGCTGCGAGAGGCTGGCCAGCACTGCGCCCAGACGCACGGCAGACAGGACCGGAGCTCGGGCCTCACGGCAGGGACCGCGGAGGAAGGCAAGAGGAGGAAGGCACAGGGCCAGGCGGCTGCTGGGGCAACAGTGCCTGTGTCCTGCTAGGGCCTCGTCGAGGGTAGGGAGCCCTGGTCCCAAGGATGGAGGAAGAAAGGGGAAGGGTGCCGTCTGGTCCTCTTGGCCTTCTCCGTGGCTTCCTCTTCTCTTGTACACAAGTGCATCTACTTTTAAAGTTACTTTCAAAAAGGAAAAAGCAGTTCAAAGAAGTGGGTGTATTTAGAGGAGGACCACCCAGGGAGGCAGGGACACAGGCCTGTTCAGAATGGCAATCCCTAGGCCAGGGCGCGGCTGGAGCCAGACCTGGTGCAGATGTGGTTCTCCCCGAATTCCGTGGCAACCCCAACCTGCTGTGCCCCACCCACCCGGCACGAAGGTGCACATGTCCTGCTGCGAAGGTCTCAGCTTGTGAGACCGTGAGGCACGGCCTCAGACCAAGGGGACCCACCAAACTGTGAGTTCCACAACACAGGGCCCGAGAGGAAGCCACTTCCCCAGGAGTGCGGCGAGGCGTGGGAGGTCCGCACAGGGACCCAAGGAGAGGATGGCCAGTGTGGGGACACCAGGGGGCCACTAGGGGCCTGACGCCGCTAGGTGAGCCTCCTCCCGGGGGCGCTGGCACTGACAGCGGGGAGGTGGTAGGCTCCCAGTGAGGAACGGGTGCTGAGCGCTGTCTGCAGGGGTGAAGTCCGAGTAGAGGGACAGCACTGCTGCAGGACCTCACACAGGACCCGGGGCGCCGCTGCCCTGGCCACATGCCACCCAATGCAGGCCTCACCCTGTTGTCCCCCCAGAAGAAGCTGGAGCTGCAGCCCCGGTAGGGGCCCGGGGAGCCCTCACCAGATGCCAAGCCCGCCTGCACCCTCACTGTGGGCTTCCTGGTCTCCAGGGCTGCAAGCAGAGCGCTCTTTGTCCAGGCCCAGGTCTCCTGGGACACGCCTTCCCCAGCCCCCTGACTCGTTCCTGCACAGCCACCTGGCTTCCCCTGGTCCCTTTTCCCTCTGATCTGCCGGCACGCACTCTCCTTAGGGGCTGCATCTTGGGCCTCACCTGGTGGCCCTCGCCCAGGGGCGTCCTCCGTGCCTGGCCTTCCCTGCTCCGTGCCCCTCCCCTCCACAGTG